>PVIH01017216.1:30906-42753 GCA_004025045.1 Sigmodon hispidus
TAACCCCAGCATATACCTACAGCACACACTGTAACCCCAGCATATACCTACAGCACACAACCATAACCCCAGCATATACCTACAGCACACAACCATAACCCCAGCATATACCTACAGCACATACCGTATCCCCAGCATATACCTACAGCACACACCGTAACCCCAGAATTGCAGAGTGGAGACAGGAGGGGCTCAGGAGCCTTCCCACCAGCCAGTGTATCAAAATGTCAAGTTCTAGGTTCAATGAGAGACTTGAAAAACAAAGTGGGTGAACAGTTGAGGGAGAAACCTAACGTTATCTTCCTACAGTACACACACATATACACACACACACATACACACACATACTTACATACACACACACATATATATACACACATATATACACATACACACATATACACATGCATACACACAAACATATACACATATACATATACACACACACATCATGTTTCTACAGGCAAGGACATCTACATACATGCACACATACACATAGATCCTCCACCCCCAAAACGACCTGTATTAATTTTCTTTCTGTTGCCGTGATAAACACCATGGTCAGAAGCAGCTTGAGAGAAGAGGACTTATTTCGGCTTACAATCCAGGAGCAAACAGTCCCTCATGGAAAGATGTTCGAGCAAGAACTCAGGCAGGAACTGTGAGATAGGGACGGAAGCAGAAGCCACGAAACACCGCTACTCCTGCGTACTGGCCATGACTTTCTAATGAAGCCCAGGACCACTGTCCAGGTGGCTCCACCCACAGCAAGCTGGGTCCTTCTGGGTCCTTCTGGGCCCGCAGTGTCCCAAAGCCTTGCCTAGGAGCTGATCTGACAAAAGAAATTCCTCTGTTGAGGTTCCCTCTTTGCAGATGACCCCAGTTTGTGACACACTTAACCGGCAACACTTTGATGAGTACTTGAGACTCGGTACTCAGTATTCAGCACCTGTTCTAGAAATGGTGAAGTGACAATTTAATTTATATCCTGCCCTGGGTATTTGTGAGACACTGAGGGAATCAGGTTCACAGAGTTGCATTTTCCTCAGGGTCATAAGGAATTTGGAATAGAGTTGAGGGTCTGAACAGTTTGTTGGTTCCTGGGCCTTCAAAGAACCTGGAGCACCTGAGCCTAGGTTGTACCAATTCCCTGGCTCACAGGGTCATGCCCTTCTAGTGGCCCTAACCGCCTTTCCCCTGTCCCACAGTCTACGATCCTCCGACCACCGGCAGGTGAACAGTCTGATGCAGACAGAGGAGTGTCCGGTGGAGACCGTGCAGCAGCAGCAAGTGGCCATCAGTGAGGGCCGAGTCTATGACAACGAGCAGGATGGCGTCACCTACAGCTATTCCTTCTTCCATTTCTGCCTGGTGCTGGCCTCCCTGCACGTCATGATGACGCTTACCAACTGGTACAGGTGTGCTAAGGCAGCCCGTGGGCTGGAAGGCCCAGCCAGCCCTGGGTGGACTCACTGTGTATTTCCTCCAGGCCCCTCCTGGGTCTTCCAGTCTCTGTTCACACTTGAGGACCTAGGTGGCAGGGCCTGTCTTAGATCCCCACAAAGCCTACCCTTATTCTGCCTTAGTTTCCCTGATTAACGGGCCTTCATTGGCCCGGCTTCTCACACTTTTTCTAAAGACCAAAAGGGACAGACAGGAGGTGGGATTGGTCTTCTGCAAGGTGACCATGTTTGCAAATCAGGGATGGGTTGTGGGGGGAGTCCCTTGTGGGGTGCTTGGAGAGGCAGAGTAGGGTACAGTGATCAGGCTCAAAGACACAGAATTAAGAGTTGGAGTCAAGAGGTCCAGAGTTGGGGTTAGGACCATGGAAAGTCTCATCTTGTCAGGACTCTTGAGAAGCAATAGCATATCAGCATATGCTCAGGCTATCAGGCCTGATTAAAACAGAGGTTCAGAAACTATCAAGCCCGTAGAGGCCAAGGATCTGAAGTCAGGGGCCAAGGCTGAGTCTTCAGATTAAGGACCAAAGTCAAGGCCAGGCAGGATTAAGGTCAGGAGTTCCGTCCTCAGGGGTGAGGTGTGAGGCAGAAGAACTAGGTGATAAAGAACTGAAGACAGGGTTTCTCTGTGTAGCCCAAGTGGGCCTTCAACTTGAGATCTTCCTGCTTCACTTCCCTGAGAGGCTGGGGCTACAGGCTCGGGCCACTGGCCCTTGGATTTTTTTTTGTTTTACTTTTTTTTTTTTATATAAGACTTTAGTATTTTTTTTAACTTTATTTATTTATTTATTTGCCTTGGTGTTTGCCTGGAACTGGAACTACAGACAGTTGTTAGCTGCCATGTGGGTGCTGGGAATCGAACCCGGGTCCTCTGGAAGAGCAGACAGTGCTCTTAACCGCTGAGCCATCTCTCCAGCCCCTGTTTTACTTTTTATACAGGTTCTCATGTAGCTCAGGCTGGTCTCAGACTTACTATGTAGCTAAGGATGGCCTCGAACGCCTGTTCTCCTTACCTCTACCTCCCAAGTGCTAGGATTATTAGGTGTTCATCACTACACTGGTTTAGGATGACAAAGTGAGGTACCAGGAGGCAGGCCAAGTCACAGCCTAATCAGCATTGGAACTGAGGTCAAGCTTGGTTCTGTGGTCCAGGGTCCTAAGACTAAGGTGTCTTCAGTGTGAAACACAGGGATTGGAAGTATGGGGTAAGAACAAGGGTGGAATTTAGATGTCTCAGTTGGCTCATGAAGTCAGGCAATAGGACTGAGGTTTGGGGAGCCATGCTCATGAGCCAGATGGTGTGTTCCAGCCCTGGTGAGACCCGGAAGATGATCAGCACGTGGACCTCTGTGTGGGTGAAGATCTGTGCCAGCTGGGCAGGGCTGTTCCTCTACCTGTGGACCCTGGTGGCGCCCCTTCTCCTGCCCAACAGAGACTTCAGCTGAGAAGGCCCTCCTGCCTGCCTACCTGGTGCCTTGGGGATCATCAAGGGCCAGTCTACCTTTGACCATGCCTACCCACCCTCTTCCAGGACCTGCTCAAGTCAGGACCCTCCATTCTCAGTGCCTCCAGGATCTGTGGAACATTATGCTCTGACCAGACCCCACCTTCCTGTGCCTATGGCCATGCACACTCACCCTCGGGACAGAAATAACCCCTGTTCTCAGGGTCCCCAGAAGAAGGCATAGAAGGAGAGAGTTGTCCAGAGCTATTCAGCTGGCAGGGGGTATCCACCCTACTGGGGTTCCCACACCAAGGCCTGGGCTCCAGGCCTCCAGAGCCCACCCCCTTCCTAGACCACGTGCCTTACTGAGTCTCTAAGACTCCACCCAATAAACACGCCTGTACATGTGTATGCCTTCCATGTCTTGTGCTTCTCCTCCTTGGTGTGAGGCCCCTACTTCCTTAGCCAGCCTGGGGGAGGGGAGTAGAATGCCATGCCTGGGAATAGGAGTTTTGGTGTTTAGAGGAGCATGAAGGGAGGGACAGACAGCAAGGGTTATGCCAGGGAGCCAAAAGGGCTGGGCTCAGGACCCTGCCTTCCAGCGTCTGCCCTCTGCTCTGCTCCCCACTGACCTGTATTCATAGTCTGGGCCTCGTCACTATGCTTGTCTCCCTTCTTGCTGAAATGGTCCTTGGACTTGATGCTATAGGATCCAGAAAAGACCCAGAGCATTCTCAGGCCTTGGAACACCTAGGGAAGGACTTGTGCTCTGAAGCCACCCAGCCTGCCTGGCTCTGCTGCTCTGAGCAGGCTGGGACACCTAGGTCCCCAGTGATTAGAGGAGAGGTCTGATTGGTCAGATACTCAAGGAGTGGCCTGTGCAACAGACTTGGCCAGAGATGCTTAGTGATGTGATGGTTACAGACTAACACCTGTTACTCCAGTGCAGGCCACTTATCCCGCCCACTCATGGGTGTGGCCTGTAGGTAGTTCTTGGGTGCCATTTACTGTCTTACCTGGAAGGGCCTGGAGAGATGGATGAGAGATTAAGAGCTCTGGCTGCTCTTTCAGGGGCCCTAAGTTCAATACCCAGCAACTACGTGGTGGCTCACAACTATCTGTAATGAAATTTGCATACATGCAGGCAGAACCCTATATTCATAATAAATAAATAACTCTTTACAGTCTTGCCTGGGACACACAGCCACTTCCCAGGTACCCCAGGGTTCCAGGGTGCATGGTTGAAATAGATATCCTGGAAATGTAACAAAGTGTCAGGCCAAGAGGAGTGACAGCTTGAAGCACAGGAAATAATTGCTGGAGGTGCACAAGCCTAAGAATGTGAGGCCCAAGAGTGAGTACAAACTGGCTGGGGTGCGAGGGCTTGTGGGATCAGAGGACAGAAGATGGGTGGTCTGGCACAGACCCTCAGGAACTATGGAGAGACCAGGTTATCCTGAAACAGAGGGGAGCCATTGGGGTGCTGAGCCAGGAGAATGTCTAGAGGTGTGAGCTGATGCAGGGATCTCCCAGAGTCTAAGTCACATTGTATTTTAGACAGATTTTCCTGGGTGAGGTGGGTGGGTGGGGGGCCAGACTGAGTTAAACCAAGGAAGGCTTGTAGTAGGATTATATTGTTACATTGTTAATAATTGTCCCACTTACTGGTTTAATAAAAAATGCTGATTGGCTGAAGGCAGACAGGAAGTGTGGGAGGGGCCACCAGACTAAGGAAACTCTGAGAACAGAAAGAGCAGAGCAGAGATGCTACAGAGAAGCCAGCAGATGCAGAGGACAACTGTGCTGCTCTGAGCAAAGGTACTGAGCTGCATGGTTAAACAAGATAAGAATCATGGGTTAATTTAAGAGCAAGAGCTAGCTAGCAATATGCCTGGGCCCTAGGTCGATCAGCTAAAATTGATATTAAGCATTTATGTGTTTTTGTGGGACTGTGTATTTCTGTGGGGCTGTGGGTCCAAACCTTGAGGCTAGGCTTAAAAGCCCAGGCCAGAAACATACTACTACAAAGGCTCTCTCTCTAGGGCTGGGTCTGGAAGATGTTTGGTCCCTGTGCCCCTCTACTGGAAACCCCTCTCCATGAGGTGGTCAGAGCATCTTGCAGCACACATATTATTCTTGTTTCTCCTTTGGGAGAAGAAGAAGAAGAAGAGGAGGAGGAGGAGGAGGAAGAGGAGGAGGAGGAAGAAGAAGAAGAAGAAGAAGAAGAAGAAGAAGAAGAAGAAGAAGAAGAAGAAGAAGAAGAACCACCCAGGGTGTTTCTATCATGTGTAGAAGTGGCTGATTTGTAGACTTGTTATAATCCTAGATTATTCAGTCAACAATGTGTCTAGTGTGGGCTAGGCTGGGCCATTCTGGTGGTATATGTGTGTTAGGTAGAGCACAGGGCCGGAGGTACAGAGCAAAGAAACCCCTGTTTCTATAGGTGGATGAAACTGCCATACTCATTAGCCTGGTGGTGACTGAGTTGGGGGAAGCGGGTGTGTGTGTTAATCCCCACCCTCCATGGCAGAGAGCCCATTTGGCTGTCTATAGGCATCCTATAAGGGCCTGCATTCATTCTGGGGGCAGGGCTCAGGTCTGAGTGAACTTCCGCAGCAGCCAATGGATTCAAAGGTTGGATTCGCACCAGAAAACTCCAGTGGCTGCTGCACCTTACCCCTTTGCCCAATCCTACAACATCAGGGTGTGTTTTTCTTTAAAAACCCCCTCCTGTTGGGGCAACACTTCCTTACCTCCTTCTGCTGTGCAGAGCTAGGTGATCAACCCGGGTTCTCATTCTCTGTAGGTAGCAATAAAATCCCCACTCATAACAACGTGTCCAGCTTCCCTGGTGGAAATTCTTACACGTGGGCATAACAATCCCCTCCTCTCCTGCTGCTCAGCTTCCATCTACCTCTGCCCACCCCGCCTCTGTTCTTGCTTCCCACTACTCATACCCTCTCACCCTTGTACACAGCCACTTTCCCATTCTGTCACTTCTCCTTTGTCCATTTGTAAGATGGCCTGTGGGGTACCAGCTCTGTGTTTGCAAGCCCCTGATAGACTGTGCTTCCTTTCTGGACATGGACTTGGGAAGGAGCTGTCCTTAAGTCTGAGGATCTATGCTGTTCTGTCCCCAGACCCAGGCTGCTGTCCTTTGGCCCCACCTGCCTGTAGCATCTTTGGACTTAGGATGTGGGATAATATGTGGGCAAAGTGAATGCAAAGCTGGTAGGTCACATTGGAAACAGACAGTGCTTCAAGAGCTCTAGGTTCTTAGTTCTGTTTGTCTGGGTGTTTCATTGTATGATCTGAAGCAAGTTGTTGCCCTCTCTGGGCCTTATGTACGGTTTTCATGGCATGACAATGGTAGCTGTATTGTAAGCCATAAAGTGCTTTGCATTCGCCTAGCACATAGTAGGTGGACATCCTTAGCCCCTTCTCCCATCCTAGCACGTAGTAGGTACACAGTGGAATCCTTAGCCCCTCCTTTCTGTCC
The DNA here is from genome assembly GCA_004025045.1 of Sigmodon hispidus. Classification (NCBI taxonomy): domain Eukaryota; kingdom Metazoa; phylum Chordata; class Mammalia; order Rodentia; family Cricetidae; genus Sigmodon; species Sigmodon hispidus. The sequence continues at coordinate 37,310 of PVIH01017216.1, forward strand.
TGGCACACAGTAGGTACACAGCTGACATCCTTGGCCCCTTCACCCTGTCACATAGTAGGTAGGTACACAGTGGACACCTTTATTCCCTTCTCCCTTTCCTGCCTGGTCATATTGCAGCTGCTCTGAGCTAGTCAGATATAAGAGGAATGCTGACCATGTTTGTCTTCCTGTTATAGGGCACTGCTGTGCCTGTCTTTTAACTCAAAACAATGCCTGGAGGAGCTACAGCAACTTTCTTGGGACCATGAGACAACAAACCTGTGGATGGGAAGAGTTTGGATCCTCAGTGTCTGTTGGAGCTCTGCTGTGCCTGGCTCTGACTTCACATATGTGAAGAAATCCAACTCCAGTATATCTAAGTCCTGTTAGGTAGTAGTTCCATGCAGCTGAATGCGTTGCTAACTGTCTCAGTCACCATTCTATTGCTGTGAAGAGACACTGTGGCCAAGATAACTCTTATAAAAGAGCATATAACCGAGGCTTTGTTTATGAGTTTAGAGGGTTCGTGCAGGGTCATCATGGTGGGAAGGTAGGCATGGTGCTGGGGCAGTAGCTGAGAGCTTTATATCCTAAGAGAGAGAGAGAGAGAGGGAGGGAGAGAGAGAGAGAGAGAGAGAGAGAGAGAGAGAGAGGGAGGGAGAGGGAGAGGAAGGAGAAGGAGAAGGAGAAAGGAGAAACAGAAACAGAAGCAGCAGCAGCTGGGCCTGGCTTGAGCTTCTGAAACCTCAAAGCCCACCCCCAGTGACACATCTCCTCCAACAAGGCCACACCTCTTAATCCTTCCCAAACAGTTCACTAACTGGGGACCAAGAATTCAAGCATATGAGCCTTGGGGACCACTCTCATTCAAATCACCACACTAACTGATAGAATTAATGGGCCATTAATTTTAGAGATAACAAGAATAGCACAAGAGACCCTGACCAGGAGTCTAATTAGCACACATTTCTGCTAGTGCTCTGTTTATTTCTTGTATAGACCTTGGGTCCACTTCTATGACCGTCACTGTATGGTTCAACTCTCCCCAAGGCCAGAACAAGTGAGAACCTATGCTCACTGGCTGTTTGTGGCTTTCCTGGGGCCTAGAACAGAACCTGATGATAAGAAACACTCAGAACAATTCAGGTTAGTTGAATGAGAGCTATTTGATTCTGGAACAGCCACAGGAAGGCTGCAGGAGTGAGAGTGGACAGTTTCATGGACTTAGGAAGCCCAAATTCTGCTATTGAGGGGTACAAGGTTAGAGGACTTCCCCCGGAAGCTGAGACTGGCAGAGTATGCGGAAGTCCGCGGTAACAATGAGCATGGGGAAGGCTGCTGCAGGTGGTACATGCCTGTAAGCCTTATACAGGAGGGTGAGGTGGGAGGAATGGCCAGTTAGAATATACTGCAAATCCTGCCTCAAAGTCTACCAACCCTCAAGGAGGCAGGAGATTGCACCATGGGTAAAGTGTATGCTCTTCTTGCAGAGGACCAGAGTTTGAATTTGATTCCTGGTACCCCATATTGGGTGCCATAACCCCAGCTTCAGGGGATAATCACCCTCTTTTGGCCTGGGCACCCACATGTACATGCAGGAACCCTTGAGCGAGTGTGTGCAACACACACACACACACACACACACACACACACACACACACTAACTTTTTAAAAAGTAGAAGTGGGTAGGAGACCCTGAAGGTAAAAATATCTCACATACAGCTGTGAGGTTCTGAGATCAGGTCCTTCGGGATGACATTGAGCTGGTTTTGAACATGAAGGATAGGAAGTGGAGGCAAAGAATCTCTGAAGTTCTGTGGGCAGGCAGCCTGTGAGTGACAAGGTGGGGGGATGAAACCTGGCCTGCAAAGGTGTTCTCTGTCCCCCACATGTGCACTGTGGAGCTCCGCACACAGACATATCACTTACACACTCACAAAGACTTTTTTTCTGAAAAAAAGGTTTTTCTATTTAGCCTTGGCTGTCCTGGAACTCTCTCTGTAGATCAGACTGGCCTCAAATTCAGAGATCTGTAGTCTGAAGTTTTTTTGTCTTGCCTAGAAGATCTTGCAGCTTATAAAATAACTGACTCAGAGGCTTAATATTATAGTAAATGCTGGTCTAGTAGCTCAAGAATATTACTAACATGTTCTTTTTTTTTAAGATTTATTTATTTATTATGCATACAGTTTTACAGAAGAGGGCACCAGACCTCATCATAGATGGTTGTGAGCCACCATGTGGTTTTGCTGGGAATTGAACTCAGGTCCTCTGGAAGAACAGTCAGTGCTCTTAACCTCTGAGCCATCTCTCCAGCCCACTAACATGTTCTTAAACTTAAATTAACCCATTATTTTTATCTATGTTTAGCCATGTGGCTTGGTACCTTTTCTCATCTGGCTGGCATCTCCTCTCTGCCTTTCATCTTCCCAGAATTCTCCTAGTCTGGTTGCCCCGCCTCTGCTTCCTGCCTGACTACTGGCCAATCAGTGTTTTATTAAACCTTTAGCAGTGACAAATCTTTAAAGTGTACAAGAGCATTATCCCACAGCAGAGATTCTCCTGTTTCTGTCTCCAAACTTCATTGCTGGGGTTAAATGTGTGTGTCATCACCACCCAGCTACTTCTTTTCCTTTTAAGTGATTTATGTTTTATTCTGTGTTTGATGTTTTGCCTGCATGTATGTGCACCTCATGCATGCAGCACCCACAGAGGCCAAAAGAGGGCATCAGATTTCCTGGAACCTGAGTTGTGAGCTGCTGTGTAGATGCTGGGAACTGAATCTGAGTCCTCTGAATGAGCAGTCAGTGCTCTTAACCACAGAGCCATCTCTCCAGAGATATACTTAAAAGTAGAAATAGCTCAAATAGCATGTAATTAATGATGAATGGATAAACAAATGGTCTCTTGCTGTCTGGTTTCATTGGTCTGAGACACACAGAATGACAATCCAGAGGGAGGTGTGGTAATATGTTACATATTTAATAAAACCTGGAATATCAAGAGATCAATCCACAGTCAAACTAGGCAGAGGTAGCTCTGGGAGTTCCAGGGATAACAGGGCAGTGGTAACTCACATAGCTCCGGGAGTTCTGGATCTCTGTGAGTACAAGGCCAAACAACTGGGCTTCAATGGCATACATCTTTAATCCCAGCACAGGGAAAGCCGGGAATGGTGACCTTTAATCTCATAACTCCAGAGACAGAGATTTTTCTGTGTTTCTGTGAGTTCAAGGTTGACTACCAAATAGAGTAGCTCAGGCTTTTAATCCTAACCTGGATGGGATACAGCTGGGCTAAGAGGGTATTTAAGGCAGGTGTATAAAAACAGCAGCAATTAGAAGTGACCAGGAGTGAGGCTGAGGAAGCTGGAAGAGAGCTGGGTGAGATTTGACTGTGATGTTTCCCTTCTCTGATATTTCAGCCTTTCCCTGATATCTGGCTCTGAGTTTCTTTCATTACAACCAGAATTCATTCAACAGGGAGAACCTGGGAAGAGGGTGTGGAGTGACTGCTCAGCAGGCAGGGGGGTTCTCTTTGGGGTGATGAAAATTATGTGGAGCCAGATGGAGGTGTTGCTGGGATAACGCTGCCAAGTGTATACTATGAATCTGTGCATTTTAAAACAGTTTATTTGGGGCCATAAGATGACTCAGCATGTAAAGGTGCTTGCTAGGCCTGAGGCATGAGTTCAGTCCCTGGAACCCACATGGTGAAACAGGATCAGGTTCAGGCAGTTATCCCTTGACCTTCACAATCATCCCTGGAACTCATGTAGATCGGACTGACCTCAGGCTCACAAAAATCCTCCCACTTCTGCCTCTCAATTGTTGGGATTAAAGGCAGGTGCCATCGCATCCAGCTAAAATTATTACTTTATTTTATGTGAATTGGTGTTTTGCCTGCATGTGTAACTGTGTGAGGATGTCAGATCTTGGAATTACAGACAGTTGTTAGCTGCCATGTGGTTGCTGGGAATTGAACTCAGGACCTCTGGAAGAGCAGTCAGTGCTCTTAACTGCTGAGCCACCTCTCCAGCCCCCAGCTAAAATTAAAAAAACAAAACAAAATAAAAAACTTAAGTTTTAAAAGAATCATGGTTAGTGTTGGTGGCAAGTGTTGCTGGGACCACCCCTTCTGATATCCATTCTCCTCCAAATTGGCCATGACACCAGGAATGGCCAACCTGACTTCTTAATTAGCAGCTACAGACCTTGCCTGTTGTCCCAGCTGCCTTGAGCAAACAGCGAGCCTGACTGCCCTTATGCCAGCAGCAGCCTTCTGGAACTCTCCACAGATGCCTCAAACAACTGTACAAAAGATGGCAGCTGATTGCCTTGGCTCCTGAGGGCACAGCCCCAGCCAGGGTTGCTCAAAATAATTTGTACCAGACTATTTGCTCTAACAAGGCTTGATGTGTAAGTCTAGATTGTCTTCCCACAGTTTTTCCATCCACCACCCTTTTATCCAAGAAATTTTGCTCGACTCCACTTATATAGTTAACATATAGATAGATATACACATACACCTATATACAGATCAAACATTTATATAACAATTATATTAAAACAGTTCTTGGCACATATATACTTTTTCCAATTATTAAAACAAAGACATTTGCATACCAGTGTAATAGGTGTGTTTATTTTTATATAAATAATTAAATCTGGCTAAATTTTTGAGACCCCAGGACACAGAGCATTTTAAACATTTTTCAGAGTCAATTCACATTTCGATTTTATAATTGTCAATGTTGAGCACACAACTTTACATAAATACATAGTATAAAATGGTATAAGAAGGTATGTGTGTAGAAAAGACAAGTCAGGGCTGTTTCTCTAAGAGGAAGAGTTTGTTGTTTGTGTTTCTTTTTTCTTTTTTCTTTTTTCTTTTTTTTTTTTTTGGGGGGCCAATCAAGTCAAGTGTTTATTGAGTGCCTGTTATGTGCTAAATATTGTTCAGGGTGCTTGGGACACATCAGAGAATTAAACAAGGAGCCCTGCCTGCCCTCGTGGAGCGTACAGTCTATCATGTATTACCACTTCACCTGTGTACTGCACATGACCAAGTCACTGCACCATTCTGCCCAGTGGGGTAAACAGAGGCTGGACCCAGTAGACACTGAGCCAGGTGTACTGCAGATGCTGATCGGGACACCACCCTCACCCACCACCCAGACAGCAGAGAGGGCTGGAGGCGGATTTTTAATAATCAGTTCCATGAGGAGAGGGGAGAAGGCTACACAAGCCGCTGCTGCTGCTGCTTGGTGGCGGCCTTGCTGGCCAGGTCCTTGGCCTTCTCTGTAGCTGCCAACGCCGTCTCCTTTGCCTTCTCTTTGGCCTCTTTGGCTGTCTCAGCAAGTGTTTTGGAAGGGGCCTCACCTTGTAGCTTGGCCAAGATGTACTCAAAGCCCTTCACCGTCTTGGTCACATTGCTTTTGAACCGGGCAAGACCAAATTCCTGGA
>PVIH01017217.1:0-42653 GCA_004025045.1 Sigmodon hispidus
TGCCACCATCTGCCTTGGTATCTCCTCACTCTCACTCTACTCCTCGCACCCTGGAGGGTCCCCCTCTTAGGAAATGATCTCTATCCTATGTGCAGCTATGTGGATTAGATCCTACTATATTCAGTTATGCCCAGCCCACATACATGCTACGGCCTCTTCGACATTCCTGACATCAGAATGAATTCTAAACTCCTTGATTCCTGTGGGTAATAAGAAGTCCTGGATACCTGCAACATGCCTCAGATCTAGAAGGGTCTCCAGCTCCTATGAACACAGAGGGAGAAAATTAAAGTTTCTACCTACCAAGGCTGAGTGACCCAAGAGCACAAGTCCAAACTCCTCCACTAGTGACTTCATTTGAGTGTTTTCTCAAAACTATTGGTAATGTTTCTTTTTGTTCAGTACTATAGATCAAAATCAAGGCTTTAAACATGAAAGGGGTCTGCTAACATTAATGTACACATCATCTAAAGAAGGATGGCTTTAATTTATTTCAATAGTATGTTCCAAAACAGGGTCCTTTCCCTCTTTTTACTTACCTAGAGCTGATTGCTTCATGTCTACACCTTAGGAGTATGTACTCAAAGAGGAGTGTCCCAACCCTAATATTCATCCAAAAGCCAGTCCTCAAGCCCTTGGTTGTAAAATACCTGATGGTCTGTGTCATGCTAGGGTTCAGGGGAAATTCCCACTATTGATTTATGTTGTAGTAGGTTTTTTCTGTCTGTTTTGGGTCTGGAGGTTTGTGTGTGGCACGGCCCGCAGCGGCTTTTGTCTCCCAAAGAAATGAATCACATGCTTATGTCTTTTAAACTGTTTGGCCCATATCTTATGCACATTATTAGCTAGCTCTTTTATCTTAATTTAACTCATTTTTATTTATCTTTTCACCACGTGGCCCACAGCCCATGGCTCACCTGGATTTTTATATGCTTCTTCTTTGGGGGACAGATGGAGACTGCCTAACTCCACCCTTTCCTACCTGCCTGCCCTCTGATTCTCCACCCACTTCTATGGTGCTGTGCATAGGCCAAATAAGTTACTTTATTTACAGCATATAGAACATTCTACCACAGATTTACACTTATGGGATGCTTTATTCTTCTCATCAATATGGCCCTTAGTTCATGTCCTTTAAGATTCCTTCTTAAAGACATTACAAGGTGATGGCTTGATCTATAAGTCCACAAATCCCAAAGGGACTCTTTCATTCCCTGAAGCAGAGCATCTTTCTGACATCAAAGGCCAAGGAGTGAGACCACTGTTGCCAAATCTTGCTAAAGGTATGATGTCTACCCACATACAAGCTAGAAACTTTCTCAATTCTAACACGATGTCTACATTGGCAGGAATATTTATCACCTTTGGTCCTTGCAAACAAAACTCTACCACTTCAGAACTTAGGACAGTAATCAGAACACAATTCATGTTTGCTTTCTTATTGTTTTTTAAATATATGACAGCTTTCATGCATCAATTTAGTTTCCAAAGATTAGCCATAAATAATATTCTTACAAAAAATTATCTGCTCAAGAACAACAGGAAGTACTTTCATTGTGGTTTCTATTGCTGTGTTTAAAGAAATCAAAAACATTATCAAAAGCAACATGAGGAGGAAAGGGTTCTTCATTTCATCTTACAACTTGAAAGTCAGGGCAGAAACTGAAGGTAGGAACCTGGAGGCAGGAACTGATGAAAAGCTCATTGAGGAGTGTAACTTCTCAGCTTGCTGTTCATCACTTTCTCAGGGTGATTTCTCATAGCATTCAGGACCAATTGCACAAGGGTGGCATTGCCCATAGTATGCTGGACCTCATACGTCAGTCATCAATCAATAGAAAGATCTACAGACTGGCCTAAATGCCAATCCTAAAGAGATACATTTTCAACTATAATTCCCTTTTCCAAAATTACCCTAACTTTTGTCAGATTGACATACACCTAGCCAGTATTGGAAGCAATAACTGGGGAGATTTTTGCAAACATTTATTAGGTGTCAGTGACTGATGCAGGGTCAGAAAAAATGGGAGTTTCTCCTGTGAAGTATGTGCTAACTTACACATACTAAACATAGCAAGAAGGACTAGCCCAGATGCCCTTCTAGTGGATGAAAACAGGTGATACTTGCAGATAGTGAATATCTACCCACCAACACACTCACTTGCTCTCTCTCTCTCTCTCTCTCTCTCTCTCTCTCTCTCTCTGTGTGTGTGTGTGTGTGTGTGTGTGTGTGTGTGTGTGTGTGTAAAATTATCTAAAATTACAAAGTAGAAATATCCACATTTGGACAAAATAAGGGTAATGAGCTTCAACACAAAAAATGACTCATAGTATGTGAGTTCTAATATAGATTCAGAACAGCAACATGCTTTACATGTATGCCTTGTTCAATGAAATATAAATATCTAACATCATTGTCACACAGTAAAGAAACTAAGAGACTCCTTAACACAAAGTAAGCATAATTTTGACAGCGTTTGAGACAGAAGGACAATCCCCACATAGTCTGGCACACACGAATGATGATAGTTTTGGGGTGCTCGAAACAGAGTCAGACCAATAGGAAGAGTGTTTGAAACAAAGCATTAAAAAATGTTAACAGAATGCTTGTCACTCAGTAAAAGTAAAGCTTATGCATCTTACAAATGGTAAGAACAATGCCTACAATGTAGCATACAATAAGAACAATGGTGACCAGTTTACAATAAAAAGAACAACTAACATTTTTTTTCCACGTTGTCAGAGCCAGTTTTGGAGCTTCAGAGATGCCTCAGCAGTGTAGTGTTTTCTGCCTTTCCAGACCACCTGAGTGGAAACAATCATTTACACCAGATAGCTCACAAGCAGCTATCATCTCTAAGGACTCCGGGGCCATCTTCTGGCCTCTGTAGCTCCCCACCCCACCCCACATGCACATACACATGGCTTAAACATGCACAGTCCAACACACACACTTATCAGTAAGAGAAAATTAAATGAGTCTTAAAATGGAGAAGTGGTTTGAGAGTGCGCTTGGCATAGAGAAAGGACACTGACACTTCTTGCTGTGTTAAATATTCATTTATTGTCTGGTGTTTTTCTTGTGATTCTGAATGAGCACTACATTCTTCTCATCATCAATCTTCTTTCTATTTGATGCTGAAAAAAAAGAGAAAAAGTCAAAAATGCCAATAAATCCCCAGTGCCACTCACCCAGTCATCAACTCTTCCTCTTGCCCCACAAAGGCTTCACATTCTTCTTCTGCCCCATATTAGAGCCTGCACCCTAAGAAAACCCTCTGTTCAGGCCACAGAGACAGCCTCACCAGGCTTCTATGCTGCCTATACACTGAGAGCTGACCTTGAGTTTGGGAGCCCAGAGCACACCAGGGAAGGAAGGTTCCTATTATCCACAACAATATCCTATTGTCCAGAGAACCATGGGCTAGTTTCTTAAGCCTCAATGCTGCACTCCAAAGGATTAGAACAAGTTACTAATTTAGGGGAGAAAGATATATGCTCTAGGGTGAGGGAGAGAGGTCGAGGGTTCACTTACAGATGTAGTCATTTTCTTCATGATTTCTGTGTTCTTAAAATGTAAGGAGACGCTTCCTGTTTTGCAACCTGTGGTTTCTGGTACTCTTACGTCTCCTCTGGGATCCTGGTGTGGAGAAAGGTTGCCAAGTGAGGCCTGGTTCAGGAAAAGACTGTTTATCCACATTTTATCAGACAAGTAAGAGCTGCTTCCATGCGCAGGGCCATGGGCCTTCTCTATGCTCTAGTCTGTTATCTCTGGCTCAGAGAGGATAATTTGGGAATAGCAGCAATACTGTTCAAAGGTCATTCCAGTTAGAAACTTCTGGCCCCTCCTATTGTTATGTATAAATTTCCATTCTCTCCCCTCACTAGAACATTCTCCCATCCACATTTCATTTAGCATGCTTTTGTAAAGATGAGACTGCATATATGACACTGAGCAGAATGTGGTATATTCCAGGTTATTCTGTGGATATAATTTTTGTGAGCAAATGTCATGTTCTGGGCCATTTGGATTTAATAATAAGCTAGTAAGGGTTTATGAACAAACACATCTCTAACTGCATCCTGTGGGCTTATGATGTGAAACCCAAAGTATGTAGAAGACCCCTCAGTGCCACATGGCTTTTAAATGAAGAGCAAGTCAGAGTGTGATTGCAAAGTCCTGTTTTAACATCTAAAGTAGCTCATCACTTCATACACTTCTGTGTTTGTGCAAAGCTCATGCAAGATAACCACAAAACAAAGGCAAGGAAGCCTTTTTAGGAATTGACTTCTGTCACCTATTGCCTTCCTCTTCTGTCGACGAGATGCAGATGCCTTCCATCGGGAGTACAGGCGTCCCTTGGCCCTTCCTGAGCCACCTGTACCTGCCATTCTCTTCAGATTATCTCCTTCCCATGCTGTGTCTTTTTGCATCTTTTAAATATTAAAGATACATATCAGTTATGTTTCTACAGTGCTTAGGAAATTACAAAGCATTTTCTAGTGCATTTTTTCTAAAGTTTTTAAGCATATATTGCTTATACTTAATGTTGAATTTCATTATTTCTTTCAGTTTACATTATGCTCTCTTGACTTCCACTTACACTGATCCCCTTTTCCATCTCAACCATTTATACTTTTATATTTTAGAGGAACCAATGATTTTGATCAAGGTTTCTATGGAAAGGGTTATTTATATTTCATGTGCAATTTACCAGTGTCTACAACGCTAAAGAAAATCTTCTCACTCCTTAGAGAGGAATGGGATATCTTTTGCCTGTTGCCCAAGAAACTGTTAACTGCCTATATACTCCCCTCCCAAAAAAACAATAAAACCTGGTGAACCTCTCCCTTCCAGACAAACTCTGGAATGGTCCATTATCTGCAGGTCTTGTTTGTGTATTTTTAATGTGTATCCTTGCATCTGAGGTATTATTTCATTTTTACTAAATAAGGAGGTACCTAGAAGTTTAGAATGATAAGGAGTGAAGTGAATGAATCTTGTTTCATGAACTAATATTTGATTTTATCCTTTTTCCAGTGCGAGATTCATGAAAACTGAAAAGATGTTCACATAACTAGAAGTATGGATCAAAGAAGATTGGGGAATAAAAGCAATAAAAGAATTTACAGGGTCTGTGAAGGGCAGAGATTCTATGAAATGTAAAGCTTTGCACATAGCATGTGTGGAGAGTAAATAAAAGTGCAAATGGAAGGGAGAAAGCACTGCTATAGGAGAATGGTGTGCAGAGGTGATATCAGCAAATGATAAGACAGGATTGTGCAACACGGATTTAGGTGGCAAAGAATGTGGTGCCAGGTGCAGCATCACACCTGGTCCCACTGAGAACACACTATGAGCAATTTGACAATGTGTCACTTGTACCAATTCTGCTGAGATCAAGAGGCTTCATTAGCTACTAGTCTTGAGCTATCTTTCATTCACCTTGTTAATTCATGGTATAGAGAAACCATGGACCACTGGTTGCTGAATGTTTATGAGCTTATAAACACTCCATTTCTGTTGTTTCTTGGTTTTTTTATTATTATTCTGCCTTCTATCCTTAGATATTTTTATTTTAAAAAGTTTTCTTTTTATCAAATGACGCATTTTGCTTTAACAAAATATATTATTTAAATTAACTTTCTGTAGCTAGCCTCCAAAAGGCTGACCTTCAATATGATGTATACATAAATGCATGTCATTATCCTTTGCTGTGGCCTCCCCATCCCTTTGGGTGCTCCCTTTTATTCTATCATTTGTCCTTTTACTTTTCAATTTTTTAGGTACATATTGTTAAATATAGATGATTCATTATGTGAAAAACAATCTGAAACATTTATCTCCCTTTTTATTTTATTAGTCACTGCTTCAGCCAACTCCCACCAAATTTTATTATCAGTAAAATTTTAATGTATTGTGTAAAAAAATTATTCAACACAAAAATTTGCATGCATTTATGAATGTACATTGAAACTTTTATCCATTGCAAGAGTTGTATAATTTTGATTTTTTGTTATTGAGAAAGCAAGAGAGAGAGATATCAATTTATGATGTTTAAATGAATAGAGAAATGCTGGGCTAAAGGATTGTCCTGTGCCAGACTATTAGAATCTTTATATTACAGTGTTGTGTTACATAGAGTCCAGCATCATGTGTAGTGTGTTTGTGTGTGTGTGTGTGTGTGTGTGTGTGTGTGTGTGTGTACTCCTTGTGTACTCCTATTCTGAGGTAAACCGGTTGAGTTGATGGTTCTAGGTTCAATAGGAGATTAATATTTCTAAGTTGTCTGTCTCCGCTATGAGAAAGAGAGGTAATCTGTTAATTGAAATGGATTTCAAAGGTGCTATTTGGCTATGTTCAAGAGAATTGTGGAAAAGAGCACTACAATCTCTGCTTCTAGCAAACCAGATATCATTCGTGCTGAAGGAGCATGGAGTGCTTCCAGATCCATCAGTCTGACGCCTCTCAAAATTGAAGTCATTGGGAACATTTTTGATAATACACATTGGGGGCTCTCTGGGGACCTGAAGTTTATAGTTTTATCACAGAAAATGTAGCAAATTTAGTCCCTCAGACTGAGAGCATTGGGTGTTATCCAAGATTGTGGAAATCTCAGGACATCTGGTTGATACTGTGATACTGCAATTTGTTAAGGTAAGAAGAGTAGTATTTCCCTCAGAAATGGTCATACACAGGTTTGAGGATAAATGAAGCCACAAGAAAGGCACAAAGTACTTGAGAGTACTACAGAGGCTCCTTGCAGATCTAAGTGCTCAGTTTCAACTTGGTAAATGTCTCAAAGAGAACCTACCTCAGACAAGAAGTGATCAGAAAGTATTTCTCCAGAAAGAGACCCACCGGCTTAATTCAGCTGGTCAACCTTGGGAGGATCAACCAACTAGAGCAATCAGTGCTCTCACACTCTCAAGATAAGTGGGTGGAGCAAGCAAGGTAAGAATGGGTTTTATCCCAGGGTTCTATTCCAGGAAGTACTTCACAATGGAGATGTTCTTGCATGATCCTGCCTAAATTGGCATCTTTGATCTTCCTGGCACTGGCTACTCCAAGATCCACTGACCTGTTGAAATGCAAAAGCCTATGAATACCCAGAGTTTTTCTTATGTCTAAATTGTATTATTACAACCAGATATGCAGTTCTTTATCTAAAGGAAAGATCTACATGCTGAATCACCCCACCTCTATTTTTCACCCCAGTCTCTTTCTACCATAAGTGGCCTATCTTTTCATTTTCCTATAATAATATTACAAATATTCAAAGTTTAAAAAAGTAATACTGTAGTTTAGAAACACACTTTTGTGTGCCTTTTCCTCAAAGACACCTTCTCTCTTAAAAAGAGGCGCCATGTTGCCATCTATCTCTTCTCCTCTTCTGTTTCTCTGCTACTGTACCCTCCTAGCAACTCTCCTGAATAAACTCTTGTGTGGCCCTGGTAGTGTGTATATGTGTGTGTGTGTGTGTGTGTGTGTGTGTGTGTGTGTTTGTGTGTGTGCACGTGCGCGCGCGCGTCTTCTCACATGCAAAACTAACATTTACTTCTAGAGATCAGATCTCCCAACTTTGCCCTTCACAGAGTAACAATGTCTACTTTTCTGGCAGAGAGACCCATGTGCTCCACAGTCTGCTTTTCTCTCATCATGATTTTTCTGTGTTTATTTTAAAAAGAAAATTACTTATTTTCTTCCTATAAATTAATTTTAGGTTAAAATTGAGAGTTATGAGAGTCTTCATGACATCTTCATATACATGTGTCTTTATGCCTGCATGTGCATATGTGTGTGTTGGAGTGAGCTATCTATTGTGGCCACTTGCACACAACAAAGATTGGCATGACATTTTCTGCCTATATAGTTTCTCTATTTTCTCTTTCTCTGTACCTGTAGCTCACACTGAGTACCAAGACTGGATGATTTATGTGTCCCTACCTCTCAGTTCTGAGATTACAATCATATGGGTCATGCCTGGCTTTTACATCCAAAATGAATGTGAAGATACTCCATGAACATGACAACTCTTATAAAGGTAAACATTTAATTGGGGTTGACTCACAGTTCAGAGAGTTAGTCCATTATCATCATGGTGAGGAACATAATGACATGTAAGCAAACATGGTGATAGAGTAAGAACTAAAAGTTCTACATCTGGATCAGCAGGCAGCAGGAAGAGAGAGTAACACTGGGCCCTGGCTTGGGCATTTGAAGCCCCAAAGCCCACCCCCCAATAACACATCCTTCAACAAAGCAACATCTATTCCAACAAAGCCACATCTCCTAAATGACACTTACTAGGCATTCAAATATGAGTCTATGGGCCATTTTTATACAGTCTATCATATCCACTGACCCATTTCCCTTACCCCAAACTGTTTGTGTCCTTGACAATTTGTCTATCAAGATAATTAGTCCAATATTTCAAAATTCAAATCTCAGTCAACACTTCAGGATAAACAAGATACAGGTAAATTGTTTCTCAGAGTATAGAAGGAACCGTTTGGGATATGCCAGTGAAGTATTGTTTAGATTAGGTTAGTTAAAAGGGTAAGATACACTTATTATGGGTAGTTCCATTCCTTAAGGGTACAATAGTCCTAAACTGAATACACAAATGAAAAGCAAACTGAGCATTCATCCTTCTCTACTTCCAGACTGAAGAAAATATGGGACTACCTACGTCAAGTTTCTGTTACCATAATTTTCCTGTCATGATGGAATGTCCACAAAAGCTATGAAGCAAAATTAAGTTTTCCTTACTTCAATTGCTTCTATCAGGTATTTTCTCACAGTAACAATACAAGGAACTAATAGAGCTTATCATTTTAATATTTCCCATCTTAATAGACATGTCGTGGTTTATTATGGTTAAATGTATATTTATTTAATGATAGTGATGCTATTGAATATATTTTCATGTGCGTATTTGTTAGTCAAATATCTTAGGCTCAACTCTTAAAGTTTTGTCTTCTTTATTGTTCTGTTTTGTTTCTGGAGATTCAGGAATCAAACACTGGGTGCTTTGCCAGCTGGGCAATTGATCTACCAATGATCTACACTCCCAGACTGTACTAACTTGTTGACTTGCACATTTGCTGTCATATCTAAGTACCTTTAGATTATTCATAGATTAAGAAATTTGCTCACTGTGCTTATTTCTAGAAGTTCTATATTTTTACATTTTACAATGTTGGGCTATGAATCTGGTTTATTTTTGGAGATGATGGGAAGCAGAGATTCAAGTATATTCAGTTGTGTGCTGATATCCATTTGTCACAGCACTATTTACGTCACTAAATTTCCTACTTCACTAAATTGCCTCTTTCTCTTAAGATTATTGCTTTTGGTGGCCTGCAGATCTTGGTGGCAAACACTTTTTCTGGAAATACCAAACTTTGGTCTCAGGTTATGAAAAAAATCAAACTAGCATTTACCAGAAAGCTTCTGCTCTAGTGGCTAGCTTGTATAATACAGAATTGCTATATATGGTTCTGGATGGGGAAAAAAGACATCAGCAGTCTTTATCGGCTATATAAAACCTGTGAGGTACAATAATGACCATCATGACAAGATAGTCCCAAAGGTTTATAAGGGCACGGGTATTATCTTAGTTATAGTTACTATTGTTATAAAAAAGACACCATGGCCACAGAAACCCTTATAAAGGACAACATTTAATTGTGGTGGCTTACTTAAAGTTTCAGAGTCCATTAACATCCTGACAGGAGCATGGCAACCTGAAAACAGATGTGGTGCTAGAGTAGCAGCTGAGATTCTCATATCTTGCAGGCAACAGAAAGTCAACTGAGACACTGAATAGTATCCTGAGCATAGGAAACCCTAAAGCCAGTACACACAGTGACACACTTCCTCCAATAAGGACATACCCACTCCAACGAAGTCACACCTTCTAATAGTGCCACTCCCTATAAGATTATGAAGGACAATTGTGTTCAAGTTACCACAGATGTTATGGGGGTAACCAATAGATTTATGGTTGGAATTAAAGCCTACAAAGAGGGATTGCTTGTCTGGTTTGGTAAATCTGGCCAAGAATGCAAGTCTAGGGAGCTCACAGGCCCCAGGGATAAAGCTACTAGATTACTTTACTAAATGGACATAGTATCAAATTACCCTGGGAATTCCCATCTCTTTTGTAGCTCTCAGACCCCATCAGAGATGTTTCTTCGTGTAGTCAAAAGCAATTAGTGCAGTAAGTCACAACTGGCCAAAGTGCACAGAACTGTGTGTGTATGTGTGGAAAGAGGAACCATAAATGGGACATCATATCCAATTGCCTTACCCCACAGATAAAGGAACATTAGGAAAGGAGAGACATAAGGATATCATAACATCCGGATATCAGGGAGGACTGGAACAAAAGTGTATCCTCCTAACAGGACAGGGTCACCCATGATTGCCTGTACAAGACCCAAACAAGCCCAAGTCAGTCAACATTCTAATGTGAGGAAGAGTGTCAATAAGTCCACCCCAGCTGACAAATAATGACAATTGATAACTTCTGGAAGAGAAAGAGTCCGTTTTCTTTAAGAGTGTGGCTCCATTCTCTGGTGGATGGCAGCATAATCATGACTATCTACAGGCAGGACAATTTGGATTCAGTGGGCTATTTTAAAAAAGAATAAGAGGAAGTGCTGTTGGCAGAGAGTATAAAGGTCTGGGACCAAGCTGGGACGATATAGGGAGACGAGTGGGAGTGAGTATTATTAGAATACGTTATGTGCATGTATGGAATTTTCAAAAACTTGATAAAATTTTATATTTAAATTTTCCTGTTGACCTAAGTGGAAGTTTATGTCTGGAATACATTCTTCTTTCTTTCTTTGCTTTTTTTAAAAAAGAGGTAAAGTCACATTGCGCTACTCACAGTGTCCTAAAATTGTGATATCAAGCAATGCTCCTGCCTTCACTTTCTGAGTAGAGAGTATTCCATTTAAGAGCCACCACACCTGTCTAGCTCTTTGTATTTGATTTGCTTAAAATAAGAATTCTTCTATGCAGACTTAGGAAGTATGCAACTTCCTGTGTAGATCAGGGTGGTCTTAAACTGGTGTTGATTCTAGTTGATCTTTACCAGGACCATTTGATTGATGTCAATGCCTAAAGCATTGGAATAACATAAGTCAGGTTGTGTTTCATTCTTCACCCTTGTGTTCTGTCTCAAGTATTGTTTTGACTATTCTGCATGTTTTGCATGTCATTATGAACTGTACAATCAGCTCCTCTGTTTCATCAAACATCTCGCTAGTATTCTCATTGACATTACATTGATATGTGAATAATTTTGCATAAAGTTTGCATTTTAGCAATCTTTAGTGTACTAACCACAGAATAATGCATCTCTCCATGTCTTTAAATCTTGCCTACTTTCTCTCAGCCCTACCTATTGTGACTTTAATTGTAAATGGCATTTTCATCCTCACCTAAATATGTCTTTGAGTATACCATTGTATATTAATACTTGTTAATTGCTTAAATGTGGGAATACATTGGCTTTTCTATATGAACATGTGCCTTGCATCAATACTAGGGTCACTGTGCTGAGTTTTAAAATTTTTATTATTTCTTAGAGAATTTTGTATAATGGTTTTTAATGATATTCAACCTCTTCCCCCAACTAATTCCAGATACCTCCACCTTACAAATCATCCAACTTTGTGTCCTTTTTAAAAAGCTCATCAAGGGCCAGTGAGATAACTCAGTGGGTAAAGACACTAGCTGACAAACCTGATTATCTAAGTTTGCTACCTGGAATCTGCATGGTTCAAGGAGAGGAATTATTTATGATAGTTGTTCTCTGACCTCCACATAGCACTATGGCAAAGTCAAACACCCACACAAAGAAATGTAACTTTAAAAAAAATCTCATCAAGACCCATTTGTTCTGCCCAAATATTCTCAGATGCATGGCCTTCCACTAGAGTGAGTTTGACTTACTGGGGTCTATATTATCAGAGAATACTGAGTTTTCTTCTCCCAGCTGCTTATTGCTCCTGGGTTAGCAGTAGGACATCATGCCTAATTAGCCCCATCATCTTGGGATTTGGTTTGACTTGGGCATACAGAAGTCTTGTTCTTGCTTTAACAACCTCTATGAGACTGAGCACTTCATCTTAATATATTCTACTTTGCCATATTTTGTTGTTATCTCCTAGAATCCTGTTCTTTTCTAATGAGAGCCAGAAAGGGAGTGAATCCAAATGGGAGGAGAACTGGGGAGGAGCTGGAAGAAGTATAAGGAGGGGAAACCGTAATCAGGATATATTGTATGAGAAAAGAATCTGTTTTCTTTTCTTTTTTAACATTTGGAATGGATTTTATTAGGACTTCTCACAGTGGTTAGAGCCAGTCTGAATTTAGAACAATTGCAGCACAGAATATGCATCTCCCAGACTGCCCAGAGATTCTGGCAACAAAGTCTTATTGCTTAAGATACACATAACTCACAATAACTGGAGGACACTGGTGTGCCTCACACAAGAATGAGTTAGTAGCTACAAAGCTGACCATAGAACCAAACCCTCAGTCTACCCCTTCCTCCTATTTACCTGGGAACCCAACTCAGTCATGTCTCTCTGGCCCCTAACTCTCTAGTTCATGTGCTTTCTCTGAGCATCACTGAGTCCTAAAGAGCAGGAGCCAGACTATGGCTTGATCATCATAGTGAGTAGTGGGTGCTTCATTGAAACTAGTCAGCATTTAGGTCAGCTCCAATTTTGCTAGGGGAAAGACTGGAGAGGGTCCCATCCCATCATCAGTTGACTAAGGAAGTGTTCATTTGAAAAAAACCTATTCTCTTGTGAGACATTGTCTGGGAGTTTAACAATAAGGTAGCAGAAAAGGTGAGTGAGAGCTGTAGCTCAGGGCCCTCAGGCTACCCACCAACCCTCTAGACCTCCACAGAGGAGGTGTGAGCTTTTGGCATCAAAGTGTCTGCCAGAGATTCCTGGTTATCCTGGGCAAGTCAATGTCTAGGCTACAACCAGTTCAAGCTTGTCACTCAAGACTCAATCAAGGTTTTGTCTGAATACAGCAGAAAGAGGGAGACCAGTCCACAATATATTTCCACATACAAGGAACAGAATGCAGGCCTCTGAGTGTCTGCAGAGCAATGTGCAAATCTCAGTGATGAGCTGAGTAAGGAGCCTCTCTATCCCTGGAGGGCAGTATCTGACAAACACAGGCACTGACATGAACAAGGTTGCTGAATATACCAAGTACAAGTAAGACATGTGTTCGGTGAACAGTAAATTTGTAAAATAAAATACCTGGAGAGGGCCATATGTGCTCCAGACATGAGGCTAATGTGAGCATAATGGCCATTCAATATATCTTCACAGAAACATAGGTCTCGGGGCTACATACAATACAATACAATACACACACACACACACACACACACACACACACACACTATCTAACATCACTGTGTAGACCTCACTTTTGTTTAACAAAGATTATGCCCAAAGGCAGACACACATTATCTCATAGCCTTGGTTTTGTCTGTGTATGTTTACATCTGGACTTTTTTCCCTTCTTTCTCTTTCTCACCAACAATGCAGAGTCTGCATATCATTGATCAAGAACAGAAGAATAACCAAACTCTTTGCATGAGCAGGGATGGGTACGGAATGTTTCTTTCAGCCCCTTCTATGCTCATTTTTCCTCTCAAGGTACAACTGGGTCTGTAGAGGCAGACAGACTCTGAGGTCCTGATTCAGATGGCTATCAACTCCTGCCCAAGAGACTCCACACAAGCTGTATAGGAGACTGAGCCATCCCTCTTCAATGGTCTAAGAGCAAGGGTAGCTGTGAGAACCACAAATAACCAGAGTATTCATTCTAAGTGGCCAATTTAAAACAAACAACAGAAATAGTCAAACTCAAGAGAAAATACTGCATGAGAGCCAGGCTACGAGGCTACCTTGTCCAGACATACAACTTTCTCAGTTCATCTGCTTCCAGAGGACAGGAAGAGACTAAAGACTGTGTTAAGGATGGGCAGGGACCACTGGTCACCTGTGGGTACAGATCAAGGGTAGATGTAGAGGAGGCTACATTTCAACCAGATATCAGACTTGGGTCCCAGTTCACAGAAGGCCCAGGGCTACCACTATCAGGTCAGTTCACACTATCTCCTCCTGGTCCAACAGTACCCAGACTCTTGGAAACTCATCTGGGGGAGGAACTGCAGACTTCCCTTGTCCAAAAGAGAATCCCTGCCTGCCCACTGATGCAGTTTGTGTTTCCAGCTAGTCTTTATTATTTATTTTAAAAGAACATAGTATAAGCTTCTACATCTGAACAAGGGTGCATCGACCAAAGCCTGATGGGAAGGGCCCCCTCTATAACGTACAGATGTGTACTTTCCACCTGAGGGTTTGCAGGATCAACAAGTATTTTACCAACTTATCTATCAGTTTTTACCCTCCCACTGGATTATACCAATGCCAGTTCTGAAGACAATGGCAGCCACAAGTGACAGCCACCGGCTCAAGGTTTCCTTCTTCACTTGGGGCCAAGATAGATTGTCTTGTGGTGATATTTTGTTTGTACTCTGACAAATAAAGCTTGTCTGAAGATCAGACAGCAAAGCCAGCCATAGAGGCCAGGCAGTGGTGTCGGACACCTTTAATCCTAGCACTCAGGAGGCAGAGGCAAACAGATCTCTGTGAGTTCAAGGCCACCCTGAGCTACACAAGATTAATTCAGTCTAAAAGATAAAGAGTTAGGAGGTGATGGTTCATGCCTTTAATCCCAGTACTTGGGAATCATACACCTTTAATCATAGCACTAAGAAGGTGGAGTCAGGAAGGGATATGGCTGCGCAGAGAAAGGAATATAAAGTTGGAGGAGACAGAATCTCAGGGCATCAGTCTGAGAATGCATGGAGACAGGATCTCCCACTTTGGGCAAAGGAGTTGGCAAGATTAGAGTGTGGCTGCTCCTTTGTCTCTCTGATCTTTTAGCATTTACCTCAATATCTGCATTCAGGCTTTTGTTATGAGAGCAATAAGGATTTGTGCAACATCTAGCATCCAACTTGGGGCAAGAATTCACACATTCACACACACACACACACACACACACACACAATGCTAGCCTGAGTCTTTGCAGCCATTGGCACAAGCCAGAGCCATACTCAGCCGAAGTCACTACCCTGCTGGCTAGATTTTCCTTTTCTTCCCCAAGCCCTCTGAGGGAGTCTGACTTTTTTTTTTTCTGTTGTAGCCTCTCTGCAGCAGACTCCAAGGGCTTTGGGGATCCAAAAGTCACAGGAGTTAGCTACTTTCACATGTCCCCTGTGCAGATGGCTGGCTCTTTGGCTTATTCTGTTCCAGGTGGGTTCTGGGCTTTCCCTGGACACCCTCCTTGGGCTGCTGTCATACTAGGTAGCTGCCTCCCTTCACTACCATCTGAATCTTCATTGTCAGCAGATTTAGTGAGTCAATTGGAATTTCTTAAAGGGGGTAATTAGGTTTTTAAAATTCATTAAAAAATTTTATTTAAGAAGGTTATTTTTCCTTTTATATACATTGTTCCCCTCCCTCCCTTCTCCCAATACCCCTGCCCCACCCCCATCCACTTCTCAAAGGGGAGTAAGGCCTCCCTTGAGTAGTCAAAACAGCCTAGCATACCAAGTTGAGGCAGGACCCAGCCCCCTCCCTGTATTAAGCCTAAGCAAGGCATCTCACCATAGGGTGTGAGCTCCAAAAAGCCAATTTATATACTTGAGATAATTCCTGGTCCCATAGCAAGGGAACCCACTAACAGACCAATGTAGCAAGAAGTTTTTGGCCTGGCCTTAGCCCTGAGGTCTGGCCCCACAGCAACAAACCTTTACAGTGTGTAAAAGCAATATCCTACAGCAGACCAATATATGCATATGTCACTGTCATTCAGAGGACCTACTTCGTTCCCATGCAGACCTTCTAGCTGCTAGTCTAGAGTCTGTGAGCTCCGGCTAGCTCAAGCCAGCTATCTCTGTGGTTTTCTCCATCATTCTCATGACCCTCCCTTGCTCCTCTAGCTGTTCCTCCCTCTCTGCAACTGAACACCAGGAGTTAGGCCAAGTGCTTGGCAGTGAGTGTCTACATCTGCTTACATCAGTCATTGAATATAAGTTCTATGATGACAATTAGGGTAGTCACCAATCTGACTTCAGGGGAAAGCTAGGTATCTTCTCTAATACTGCTAGGAGTCTTAGCTGGGACCTCCTTGTGGGTTCTTGTGTATTTCCCTAGTACCAGTTTTCTCTCTAAACCCATAATGGCTCCCTCTGTCAAGATGTCCTTTTCATTGCTCACCCTCTGCATCCCTCCCCCAACTTGGTCATCTCAAACCCTCATGTTCCCACCCCCGTCCTCTCCCCTAAACATACCCCTCCCAGTTTACTCAGGAGACTTAACCATTTTCTCTTCCTGGGGCAATCCATGTGTATCCCTCTTAGGGTCCTCCTCTCTACCTAGATTCTCTAGGGTTGTGGAATGCAGCTTATTTACTCTTTGTTTTGCCTCTACTATCCACTTATGAGTGAGTACATACCCTGTTTGTCTTTCTGGGTCTGGGTTACCTCACACAGAATGACTTTTTCTAGATCCATTTGCCTACAGATTTCATGATGTCATTTTTTTTTTTTTTACAGCTGAGTAATACTCCACTGTGGAAATGTGACAAATATTCTTTATTCATTCTTTGGTCGAGAGGCATGTAAGGTTGTTTCCAGGTTCTGACTATTATGGATAATTCTGCCATGAACATAGTTGAGCAAATATCCTTGTGGTGTAGTTGATCATCTTTTGGGTATGTGCCCAAGAGTGGTATTGCTGTGTCCTTTAATCCCAGCACTAGGAAGATGGAGTCAGGAAGGGATATGGCTGGACAGAGAAAGGAATATAAGGCAGGAGTAGACAGGATTGAAGGTCATTTAGTCTGAGGATTCATGGAGATAAGATCTCCCACTTCTAGCAGAGGAGTTGGTCAGGTAAAAATATGACTCTTCCTTTGTCTTTCTGATCTTTCAGCATTTACCTCAATATCTGAATATCTCAAATCCCAATATCTGAGATTTTATTATAAAAACCAATTAGGATTTGAGTAACACTATATCTCCCAAACTGAGAACCATCTTGGAGCACAGCCCCAGTCTCAGCCTTTAGGGCTTCCCAGATAGGTGAATACATCTATGAAAAAGGGGGTGCAGGATGAATCCCAGAACCAGCCTCTTGGTTGTCTACAACACTGTGCTTTTGTGAGGGAAAAGAGGCATTCACACCTCAACTTTGTACCTGGAGATATGGGAGCTTGGGAAAGGAAGGAAAAAATAAAATAACAAAGTGACTACAGCACTTCTAAAAGTCACTTAATACTTCTCTTGTGGGTGTTCCCTATCCCGGTTGTTTGTCAGGCTCTTGGGTACAGACATGGCCTGTTCTAGCTGGAGGAGCTGCTTCACTGTGAGTTTGCAGAGTCCTGTTCATTGATAGCATTTAGCAGCAGTGCTGACAGGTAGGGGAGCTCAGGCTCTCAAGCCTACTCCTCAGAGGACAGGCAGAGCCCTTATGTGACAACTGTCACAGAAGTCCAGGGACCAAACCAGGGTATCATCTATGAGTTTATTGAACTCTTTGAGACCATCATTATGGTGGCCCCTCTTGCACACATACACAACTTAATGCCCCAAGTTATCTGTGAAGCAGTGATGTCTGCCAGTTGTCTCATCTTTGCTATTGGGGGAAGGGAGCACAGTACCATGCTCATATATGTGCTCACATTGAAGATGCTGTGCTAGGGGCCTCAAATGAAGGATAACATGTGGTGTTTGTCTTTTGGGGTTCAGTTACCTCATTTAATATGAACTTTTCTAGTTCTATCCATTTATGTGCAAAGTTCATGATTTCAACTTTTTTCTTTATAGCGGAGTAGTACTGTGCAATATTATACATGTTCATTATTTACTTGTTAATCAAAGGACATTTACTTTGTTTCTATCCTATTTCCTAGCAATCATGAATAGAGCAGCAATGAACATGACTGATCAAGTATTATTTACAGTAGAATGTTGAGTCCCTGGACATATGCCAAGAAGTGGTATAGCTATGTCAAATAGTAAATTTATTTTTAGTTTTTTGAAAGTTCTCCTACTGATTTCCAAACTGGCTGAATAGTTTGCAAATTCTACCAACAGTGAATGAGTTTTTTCTTTTCCCCTGGATCCCCTTCAACATTTTTTCTTAATTGTTATGTTGGTCTTTGCCATTTTGATTCAGGTAAGATAAAATCTCAAAGTTGTTTTGATTTGCATTTCCCTAATTGTTAGGAATAATAAATATTTTTGAGATTTTTTTAGCCATCTTTTTAATCTTCAGATCCTAGGCCCATTTCTTGAATCGGTCATTTTTTGACTCTTTGAGGTTTTGGGGGGGTTATATATTCTAGATAGTAATCTTCAGGTGTATAACTTGCAAAATTCTCTTCCATTTTGTGAACTTCATGGTCACCCAATTGCTTGTTTCTTTAGCTGAACAGAAACTTCTCAGTTTTCATTAAGTCCTACCTGTCTATTGTTGGCCTTACTTGTTGGGCAAATGGTGTCTTTATTCAGAAAGTCCTCTCCTATACCTATATCATGTAAGATTCTGACTATACTTTCTTCTAGCACTTTGTTTCAGGTTTCACATTTAGGTCTTTGATACATTGGAGTTAATTTCTGGGCAATGATATAATATGGGACTAATTTCACTCTTTTGCATGTCAACATGCAATTTCCTAGCAAGACTTTCCTCTACTTGGGCTAATCTTAGCTGTGGGTTTATCTTATTTAGCTTTTATTTGTTGAGATATGTT
Source organism: Sigmodon hispidus (assembly GCA_004025045.1). Taxonomy (NCBI): domain Eukaryota; kingdom Metazoa; phylum Chordata; class Mammalia; order Rodentia; family Cricetidae; genus Sigmodon; species Sigmodon hispidus. Next base: position 18,881 of record PVIH01017217.1, read on the forward strand.
CCTTCTAGTTCTGCTGCACCCAGGACTTTTTTCATGGTGGCATGTTGGATTTTGTCAAAGACTTTTCTGCCATTGATTGAGATGGTTATGTGATTTTGTCTTTATCCTGACTTATGTGGTTTATTACATTTATTGACTTCCATTTCAGGGATAAAGCCAGCTTGGTCATGGTGGGTAATCATTTTTATGTGTGTGTACATTTTGCTTACACATATTTTATTAAACATTTTGAATTCATAGTCATCAGGGATATTGGCCTATAGTTTTCATTTTTTAGTTTTGTCTTTACCTGCTTGATTATATAGTGATACTGGCTTTATAAAAGAAGTTTGGAAGTATTCTGTGTGTGTGTGTGTGTGTGTGTGTGTGTGTGTGTGTGTGCATGTTCACACACATTCACACATACTTAAATATGTATATTTACTTATATTGTTTAAAATAATTAAAATTGTTTCTAAATATAGTAATTTATTGCTTATATTTAATATTAGTAACTATATTTAAAACTTTAAGAAGAATTGCTTGTAGCTCTTCTTTGAAGATCTGATGAAATGTTGCTGGGCCTGGGTATTTTTTAGTTGGAAGGCTTTGCATTCCTGTTTTGATCCCATTTGTTACGGGTCTGTTTAGGTTATCTCTTCTTGCTTTAATTTTGGTAGTTTAGCTGCATCTAGAATTCATCTTTTTTTTAGAATTTTTAGCTTACTGAATTGCTGGTTTTTAAATGATTTCTTTATGGTATTTTTAATTTCTGTAGTATTTGTTCTTTTTCCCTGCTCATTTCTGATTCTGTTAATTTGGATCCTGTCTTTCTTTGTGTAGTTGGGCCAACAGCCTGCCAATCTTTTTTTAATCTTCTCAGAGCACCAGCTCTTAGATTTGTTGATTCTTTATACTGTTTTTTTATTTTATTGATTTCTGCTCTGATTATTATTACTTCTTGCTGTCTGGGACTTGATTTGTTTTTATTTTTCCAAATTTTTTAGTTTCATCATTAATTCATTTATTTGTACTTTCTCTGATATTTTTGTTGATATTTCATTTATCTATCTTGAGAAAGTTTTCTCTGCCCAAATCCATCCCCTGAACACACAAAGTAATTACTCCTCTAGCAAATATACCTCCATAATAATTATATCATTATATTTTGACAAAAGAAAATGGGAAACTTTTGTTTGGTCTTTCTTTTGCTGTATTGTTCACAAGAGCATCAATATCACAGTAAAACAGATCAAAACACGTAATTACACATATGTTAAAAGTCTACACAAATAAGGTACACTGATATGACAGTAACATTTACAATTCATTGGCAGTTAATTCAGTAACAATGAAAGTAGCCAAATTCTCCTGAAGGTCATTTCTGACTAGACTTATTTAAATATCATCCACACTGAAAAATCAAGTCCTTATTTTTTAGCTCCAGGAGAAGGTGTGGGAACAAGGACAGAAAACAAGGGGAAAGGGAGTCAATAAGTTAATATACACTATCACAATGTTTGTCCTAGCTCTGACAAAGCAGGTAATTTTACTTACTAACTGACAGTGACACAAAATTCCCACCAGGCACTTCACTTGTTCGTTCACCCCACCCCCAACATAAAAGACTCTGACTTCATTGCATATAAAGGCAGGAATGTAAGCAGGAAAAACACCATAAACAACAGGTTAGGGGTTTTTTTGTTTTTCAAGTCAAGCTGGCAAGAATTCCCCAGTTCAAGTCCCAGATTTGCTCTTCAGTTTATGGGCGTGGCCTTGAACCAGTCACTCAACTATTTCAAGTCCATCTAGACTGTTGATTTCACAAGAGAAAACACGACAAAATGTTAGTTTCACAAGACAAAACCAAATGTCCTCATCCTCCTGGCTTACTGGTGTCGGCCACCTGTCTCAAAACACTGGAATGTCATTTCCTTTTGGATACAGTAAGTATTAACAGGACTTGTCTCACAGCATCAAATGGAAAGAATCCATGAGATTTATATATATAAAGCTCTGATACAGTGATTGATCATGGTACATGCTTAATTGTAAGTTATTGGCACTCAGTAGCAGCTATCAAACCTGAAAACAGTTTGAAAACGTTCAAACATCAGTAGGTAAAGTTGTTACCTGACAAATATAAATTGCTCAAGTGTGCGTATATTTATTCCACAGAAATCTAATAGCTTCTATATTAGGATTTGCTAAAGCAATAAATGAATCCTGAATTGTGGGACAGACCTAATCTACTACAAGGCATTCAGCAGACTCCAAGCTTTTCTACGTCAAAACAGGCCTTAGCACAGGGCCTAGTGGCTTGCTAGTCTCCCTCCCCTTTGGGCGCCCTGGCTGCCAAGGGACCCCACTCCTCCGTGCACCGGAGATGGGGTGGGGGAGGGGAAAAGGCCTCGGGAAGGCTGGGGGCGGGGGAGGGGGAGCTAGCATCCCTGGGCCTAGTCATCCAGATCCACCTCCAGCACTATGGACCCGGGCAGCTGGTTGATGTCTAGGGTTTCGGGGATGGGCTCCCTATGATAGTCGCAGGGGTTTTCGGAGGTCTTCTCGAAGTCAGCGTCGCGGATTTCAGACTGCTGGGCGGACCAGTGGGCGATGCCTCCAGCTCGGAGGGTCTCCGCGGCGGTCTCAAACAGGTCACACTCAGAAGCAGGAGAGGCGGGCCTGGAGCTGAGCGGTGGCAGGAGCTGCTCTTGGGCCTGGCAGCATCCTGCATCCAGCGGCTGCATCAGAGAGGCGCCTCCCCCCCCAGGTCCTCCCACGCCGCCGCAGAAAGGCTGCTGGCTAAGGGTGTAGTCGGGAATCCCAACCCCCTTCCGCTTGCACACTATCTCGGGGGGCACTGGAGGCTCGGGAGGCTCGGCCTGAGATGGCAGGCCCTGGAACAGCTCCGTGGCGGCTGGCGGAGCCAGAAAATGCAACGGCCCCATGCTGGCCAGGAAGAGGCTCCGGCCCTGCTGCTCCCAGGCAGCGGCCGCGGCCAGCCCCAGCTCTTTGCAACGGCTGGCGGGCGACGAGGCCGACGAGCCTACAGCAGCGGCGGCCGATGACAGCAGGAAGCGGCGGGCGGCCGCGGCGCAGTCCTCCGCAGCCATGGACGCGTAGCGCGGCTCCAGGTGCTGCAGGGGGGAGGCGTAGGCCATGTCCCGCAGCGGCTGCGGCGACAGCGGCGGCTCCTCCTCTGAGCCGGCGGGGGCGGGCCCGCTGGGGCTGTGCACGATGAAGCAGAGCATGCAGGGCCCGCGGAAGAAGCAGTCGCGATTCCGGGGAGCCGCGGCGGGCTGCGGGGACGACTTGGCCGGGGTCCGGCCTGGCAGCCTGAAGAGTGGGCGCCTGCGGCGGCACCAGCTGCAGCAACTGGGCTTCTTCTGGCTCGGCCGGTTACGAGGCTCCTTCGAAAGAAGGTGGCCCATAAAGACGGCCCCTAGGTGGGCGACGCGGACTAGATGGGAAGAAAGCCCAAGAGGCGGGCTCCGATGGCCGGGTAGGCCGCTGGCTGGCTGGGCCTCTGCCCGCGGCGAGCTCGTCCGCGCTCAGCACCTGGCCCAGGCGACGACACGAGTGGGCGTCAGCCGAGGGGTACCCAGGCGAGATGCCAGTTACATAGTTTGGCCCGGAAGCCTGGAGAAAGATGGGCCCGAGCTGTGGCAGTTCGAGGAAGGAAGCGAGTAGGCCGCTAGGCCAGTCGGTTCAGTGCGGAGGTGGGGGCAAGGCCGGTCCTGCTCAGACCACCTTTCTGCAGCTCCGCCAACGGTGCCAGTGCCTGCGACACAACAGGAGCCGCAGGAGCACGCCTCCCACTCCAAGAGGGGGCGGAGCCGGCCTTGGGGGCGCGCCGGAGGGGGGAGGATGGAGGAGGGAGGGGGGCGGTGGAGGAGGTGGGGGGGCAGTCGTGATGGCTCACCTAGGAGGGGGGGTTGCCACACTGACTACTCTCCCAGGCCTCCTGATCAGCGGTTCTTTAGGGGCTGCAGCCCACATCTCATCTGAGGTGGGCTTATTTTCTGATTTTTTTAAATGTAGAACTATAATTTTTCCTCATAGGATTATTTTCAATGTATTCCAGAAGTTTCATGTTGTGTTTTCCTTTAGCTCCAGAAAAATGTTTTATTTCATTTTTGATTTCTTCTTTGGCCCATTCATTGTTTAATAATGTATTTGGTTCATCTCCAGGAGTCTGTCTATTTACTAGAGATATGTCTCCTGTCAATTTTAAGTTTTATTGCATTATAATCAGATAGGATACACAATGTTATTTTAATATTTCTGAATTTCTAAAGATTTGTTTTGTGTCCCAGGATGTGGTCTATTTTAGAAAAGCTTCCTTGTGTTGCTGAGTAAATATGTGTCCTTTGGTGTCTGTAGACAACCTGTTAAATGTATTTGATGCGTGATGGCATTGAATTCTCATTCTCTAGTTTTTCTCACATCTCACATCTAGTTTATCGATTAAAAAAACTGGGGTATTCATATAGAATTAACAGCTTGATGCTGGCTTGTCTCTTTAATGAAATTGGTTATTCCAAACTTTGATGTATATTATGTTTAGGATGCCAATGTCTTCTAGGTGGCTATTTATATCATGGAAATCTTTTCTTTCTCTTTTAGCTATAGCAGATATTTTCCCGGGACAAATCAGTTTGCACATTGTGGTTCAGCAGCCCTTGGGGTGCATTGCCCCAGGATCTCCTGGCTTTCTAAGTGTCCATTTAGAAATGATAAGCTATTCTGATAGCTTTTCCTTTATTTTTCTCTTGAAGCTTTCAGTGCACTTTCTTTTTCCTATCTACTTAATGTTTTAATTCTCATATGCTGTGGGAATTTATTTTCTAGTCTTGTCTATTTGGTGTTCCATCAGCTTCTATTTGTAAGGTGTGCCTTTCCTTAGTCTGGGAAAATTTTGTTCCATGATGTTGTTGGAGATCTGATTTATGCCATTGGCCTGGGCCTCTCCTTCCTCATCTTTGCTTATAATTTGAAGATTTAGTCTTTTAATAGTATACTACATTTTTGTGTATTTTTAAACATTATGTGTTTAAAAAAATGTTCATATTCTTTGCTTATCTCTTCTAGACCTCCACTTCATCTTCGACTCCTGGTAGTCTATGTTTTGCTTGATTCATATAACTTGTAGGGTTATCCTTTGAATTTTCTTGTTGGATTATTGGGTTTTTTTATTCAATTTCATCTTCATTTCATTGGGTCCTTTAAAAATTTCTCTTTTAAAATTCCATTTTAAAATCCTGCATTGTTTTCCATATTTCCATCTACTTCATGTTAGTGTTTTCTTTGACATCACTCAGGCAGTTACTACCATTAAGTTCTTTCTCTGAGTTGTCTTTTCAAACTCCTTGGATTATTTGAATAAGTTTATGATTGTTTCTTTCAAACATGTGTCCTGGGGCTCATCTACGTAATTGTCATTGGATAACATTTCTACAGGACTGGTAGATGTTTCAGAGAAATATGCTCTTGACCTCACATGTGGTTTGTTTTGTGATGAGATGTGGGCATGTGAATGTCTTTTGTTAGTTCTAGATGTGGTATGAACAGAGCATGTTGAGGGAGAAGGAAGAATAGGCAAGTTGGGCTTAGCTTAGAGGTTGAATATGGTCTAGGAAGGATGTAGTCATGTAGACACAAGGGACTGGGATTGTATAGGAGATGTGCATCCTAGTCCAAGCCTGGAGTGTGACATATTTGAGTGTTGGAGAGGATATGTGAAGAGGATCAGGAAGACTTACTACCCAGCTAGATCTTGGGGTAGGATGTGCAGGACATGGCTTAGTGGAGAAGTTGGATGTGGTATGGGAGACCTGTGAGTCAGGAGCAGGAAGGGCTGATTCTAGCAGTAACCTGGAGGTTGGTTGCAATGCAGGCCAAGGTGGCTAGACTAGACTTGTGTAGTGGATGGTTAGATCTTCAGTTTGAGGAAGATGCATAGAAGAGAAAATCAGCACTCACCTGGCTAGATCCTATAGAAAGGTGCCCCTTTAGTTTTTGATGTTCTTTGACTCCAAGGTTTCTCAATTTAAATGTTCCAGATAACATATATTGATGAACTTGGTATATTGAAATCACTCACTACCACTGTGTTGATCTGCTGTTTTAAATCTAGTAGTGTTTCTTATTTGAAATAGGGTACTCCTGGTTTTGGTATATATATGCTTAGTATTATAATATGCTTGTGGTGGTTTGAATAAGAATGGCCTCCATAGGTTCATATATTTGAATTCTTAGTTACTAGGGAGTGGCACTATTTGAAAGGATTAGGAGGTGTGGTCTTGTTGGAGGAAGTGTGTCAGTAAGGGTGGGCTTTGAGGTTTCAAAAGTCCAAGCCAGAGGCAGTGACTCTCTCTTCTTGCTGCTTTTGGATCTAGATATAGAAGTCTCAGCTACTTCTCCAGCACCATGTCTGCCTGCATCCTGCCATATTCCCCACTATGAGGATAATGAACTAAACCTCTGAAACTGTAAGTAATTCCCAATCAAATACTTTCTTTTTATAAGAGTTGCCATGGTCGTGCTGTCTCTTCACAGCAACTGACTAAGACAAAAGTTGGTACAGGAAAGCATGGTATTGTTGGGACAGGCCTGGCCATGCTGCTTGCTGGTGGAATGTGGACTGTGTGATTTTGGACTAGAAAAGCAGTTGACCATTTAAACCAGGGCTTAATGGACCCTCCTATTAGGAATGTGGAAGACAGTGATGCTGAGAGCAATGTAGTTTGATGAGCCAGCTTAAGAGGTTTCAGAGGAGAAAAAGATTAGTAAATGGCCTACAGACCTTTTTTGTGGTATTTTGACAAAGAATATAGCTGCTTTCTGCCCTTGTCAAAAGAAAAATCTGCCTGAGGCTAAATTGAGTTTTGAATTAATGTTGTTAGTGTTTTGTGGTTATTAGTGTTTATTCTTATGCAGATCTATAATGAAAAGGAACAAACTAAGCAAGGAAAAATAGAAACTGTACAGTTTTGAGGAGAAAAGGAGCACCAGGAAGTATAATAAAGTTAAGTCCTGTGCTCAAGGAGATAAAAAGTTTAAAGAGAAACCTGATGCTAAGGGGAATAAAGGGAGTGGTGCCCTCAGGGTAAGACCTACCCATAGAAGCTTCCAATTTGTAAAAGGGAATTAAAGAAAAGCTTAGGCAGTGAAGGAAACCATCAGAAACAGAAAACTGATGAAGATAATTGAAAGAGGAGCCATGTTGCACCCCCTGCAGAAAGCACAACTTGACAGCTTTGGTCACATTGTTCTGACTTTAGAGTCAAGAAGGATACAAGGAAGGGGTTATGGAACTCTGCAACTAAGGAAAGCCTGTGAAGCCAGGCATATGTCAGGGGTGTCCCTACATAGAGGCTCACAGAGGCCATTGCATGAAGCTGTGATGGTGAAGCCTGGATTGTGTTGCAGGCCCCAAGATGTTGCAGATGCCAGAGTCATGGGTATCATACCTGCAATGAAAAGCTACGGACTGGGAGTTGGAGATCTGAAGAACACTTGGACAACAGACATGGAGATGCAGAATTTGGTTTGTCCAGCTGGGTTTTGCTCTTGCCTTGGTCCGGTTATTTCTTCATTATGCTCCCTTCCCTCCATTTTTTTTAGTAATGTATATGCCATGTCATTATATGTGATCTGCTTTTTGATTTTGATTTTACTGGGGGTTACAGTTAAGGGACTCTCTTGAGTCTCAGAAGAGACTTTGAGTTATGGATTTTTAAACAGTGTTGAGACTGTGATAGATATAGAGAGGTCTTTTGAAGTTGGACTATTTTGCATTATAATATAGCCATAGCCCTATGGAGATCAGGAAGTGGAATATGATTTGAATAAGAATGGCCCCATAGACTTATATACTTCAATGCTTACTTACCTGGGACTGACACTATTTGAAAGAATTTAGAAGTGTGGCCTTGTTGATGGAAGTGTGTCACAAGAGGTGGGCTTTGAGTTTTCAGAAGCCTAAGCTAGACTTAGTGGCTCTTGTCTTCTTGCTGCCTTTAGATCTGGAACTCTCAGCTGCCATATCTGCCTGTGTGTCACCATGCTCTCCACCATGAGGATAATGGACTAAACCCCTGAAACTGTAAGCCAGCCCCAATTCAATTATGAGTTACCATGGTCATGATGTCTCTTCACAGCAATAGAACACTGACTAAGACAATGCTGTTGTTGGATTTTTCCTTTAATTAGTATGAAATGTCCCTCCTTATCCCTTCTTATTAGTTTTAGTTTTAAGTCTATTTTTCAGGTATTTGAAGAACTACACTTACCTATTTTTAGTTCCATTTAAATTGAATACAGTTTTCCATCCTTTTATCCTAAGATAATTGTTTACCATTGTTAGTTAGATGTATTTCTTGGTCGTATTGAAAAGATGGATTCTGTTTTCAATTTCTTAGTCTTTGACTATTGGGGAGTTGAGACTACTAATATTAAGAGTTATTATTAAACAATGTGTATTGTTGTCATTTTCTTGCTTTGTTTCATTTGACTTCTTTTGATTCTATTTTTAGGAACTGTTTACTTGTTCCTCATGCTTGCTTGGACATATGAAACCTTCTCTTCAGACTTGAGTATTTCCTTTATCATCTTCCACAGAGATAACTTAATGTTCATAAATTCCTTTGTTTAATGATGGAAAGTTTTACTTTCTCCTTTAATTACACATGAGCGTTCCTATATAGTAGTGTAGAATGATGTCTGTATGGTCTTTCTGAACATGTTTAACAATGGTCTAATCCCTCCTGGAGTTTATGGCATATATTGAAAAATAGGCTTTCATTTGTATGTGACTTGATATTTGCCTGTTGAAGCTTTCAATATTCTTTCTTTGCTCTGTACATTTAGTGTTTTGACTGCTATATGATATGGGGAGTTTTTTCTTTCTAGTATTCTGAATATGTCTTGAATTGATAGGCTCCTCTTTTCCTTAGTTTATCTTTTTATGACTTGAAAATGTTTTAAGTGCCTTTGACCTGGGTCCATTCTTCTTCTCTACTTATTTATAGAATTGTTCTTTTTATAGTGTTCCAGAATTCCAACGTGTTTCATTCTTGCGTTTATTTATTTTGGATTTCACATTTACTTTGAATGTTTGAATTCCTCTACCTTGCCTTCAAAACTCAATATCCTCTCTTTCACCTGATGCAATTTATTGGTGGGTATTTCCTCTGAATTTGTGTTTGAATTACTGAAATATTCTTTTCAGATCTTATTTCATTTTGGCATTTATTCAGAGATTCTCTATTAAATTTTATTTTCATATCTTGAAATGCCTTCATTATTTCTTTTTTATTTTGTAGGATTTTATTTAAAAGGGTTTATCTTATATAACAATCACTGTTCCCCCTCCCTCTCTTTCCAGTCACCTCCCAGCTTCTCTCCAACACCCACCACCCCCACCACCCCCACCCCTGCCATCCACTTCTCAGAGAGGAAAAGGACCCCCAAGGTGAGTCAATACAGTCTGTCATATCAAGTTGAGGCAAGACCAAACCACCCCCACCAGTATTAAGGCTGAGCAAGGTATCCCTCTAGAGGGAGTGGGCTCCAAAAAGACAGTTCATGCATAAGGGATAATTTTTTCCCAATATCACAGGCCCCACAAACTGCCCAAGCCACATGAACTGTCATCAACATTCAAAGGGCCTAGTTTGGTCCCAGGAAGGTTCCCCAGCTGTCAGTCCAGAGTCAGTGAGCTCCCAATAGTTTGGGTCAGCTGTCTCTGTGGGTTTCCTCATCATGACCATGACCTCTTTGCTCATATAACCCCTCCTGCCTCTCTTCAACTGGACTGGGAGCTCAGCCCAGTGCTTAGAATGTGGATCTCTGCATCTGCTTCCATCAATAGCTGGATGAAGGTTCTATGATGACAGTTAGCATGGTCATCAATTTGATTACAGTGGAAAGCCAGTGCAGGCACCCTCTTCACTATTGCTTGTGGTCTTAGCTGGGGTCATCTTTGTGGCTTCTTGGGTTTTGCCCTAGCACCAGGTTTCTACCTATCTGAAAATGACTTCCTTTATCAAGATATCTATTTCATTGTTTTCCTTCCCTGTCTTTCCCCCAACTCAACCATCCTATTCTCATGTTGTCTTCCTGTCTTTCCTTACCTTCTACTCACTATGCTTCCAATTTACTCAGGAGGTCTTATCTATTTTCGCTTCCCAGGGGAATTCATGGATGTCTCTCTTAGGGTCCTCCATGTTACCTAGCTTCTCAGAGGTTGTAGATTGTAGCCTGGTTATCTTTTGATTTATATCTAAAATCAACTTATTAGTGAGTACATACCATGTTTGTCTTTGGGAGTCTATATTACCTCACTAGGAATGTTTTATCTGTTTGTATTTATTTGCTCACAAATTTCAAGATGACCTTTTTTTACTGCTGAGTAATAATACTCCATTGTGTAAATGTCCCACTTTTTATACATTTTTTTAGTTTGATGGGCATCTAGATTGTTTCCAGATTCTGGCTATTACAAATAAAGCTGCTATGAACATAGTTGAGCAAATGTCCTTGTGGTATGAATGTGCATCCTTTGGGTATATCCCCAAGAGTGGTATTACTGAATCATGAGGTAAATTGATTCCCACTTTTCTGAGGAACTGCCATACTGATTTCCAAAGTGGCTGTACAAGTTTACATTTCCACCAGCAATGGAGGAGTGTTCCTCCTTACCCCATCCTCTCCAGCATAGGCTGTCATCAGTGTTTTTGATCTTAGCAATTCTGACAGGTGTCATAGTTGTTTTGATTTGTGATTCCCTGACGGAAAAGAATGTTGAACAATTCTTCTGTTAAGAATTCTCTGGTTAGATCTGTACCCTAATTTTTAATTGAGTTATTTAGTTTTTTGATGTCTACTTTGTTGAGTTCTGTATATATCTTAGAGATCAACCCTCAGTCAGATGTGGAGTTGGTGAATATCTTTTCCTATTCTGTAGGCTGTCATTTTGTCTTTTGACTGTGTCCTTTGCCTTACAGAAGCTTCTAAATTTCAGGAGGTCCCATTTATTAATTGTTGCTCTCAGTGTCTGTGCTACTGGTGTTATATTTAGGAAGTAGTCTTTTGTGCATTCAAGGCTATTTCTCACTTTCATTTCTTTCAAGTTCAATGTAACTGGATTCATGTTGAAGTCTTTGATCCACTTGGACTTGAGTTTTGTGCATGGTGATAGGTATGAATCTATTAGCATTCTTCTACATGCCATTCAGTTATACCAGCACCATTTGCTAAAGATGCTTTTTTTCATTGTATATTTTTTACTTCTTTGTCAAAAATAAGGTGTTAATAGGTATGTGGATTAATGTCAGGGTCTTCAGTTCAATTCCATTAATCCATGTGTCTGTTTTTATATCAATACTAAGCTGGTTTTATTACTATAGGTCTATAATAGAGCTTGAAGTCAGGGTTAGTGATGCCTTCAGAAGTTCTTTTATTGAACAGGATTGTTTTGGCAATACTGAGTTTTTTATTTTTCCATATGAAGTTGAGTATTGTTTTGCCTGAGTTTGTTGTTTTTCCATATGAAGTTGAGCATGATTTTTTTGAGGTCTGTGAAGAATTGTGTTGAGATTTTGGTAAGACTGCCATTGATCTTAATATCCAGGAGAATAGGAGATCCTTCCATTTTCTGATATCTTCTTCAATTTTTTTCTTCAATGACTTAAATTTCTTGTCATATAGGTCTTTCACTACTTTGGTTAGAGCTATCTCAAGATATTTTTTGTTGCTTGTGGCAATTAAGGGTGATGTTTCCCTGATTTATTTTATAAATAGGAAGGCTATTTACTTTTTTAGTTAAACTTGTAGCCTGCCACATTGCTGAAGGTGTTTATCAGCTGTAGCAGTTCCCTGGTAGAATTTTTGGAGTGACTTATGTATACTATCATATCATCTGCAAATAGCAAAAGTTTGACTTCTTTCTTCCCAAATTGTGTCCCCATGACCTCCTTATGTTATCTTATTGCTCTAGCTAGAACTTCATATGGAGAGAGTGAACAGCCTTGTCTTGTTTCTGGTTTACCTCTTTAAATTTCTCTCCATTTAGCTTGATGTTGGCTATTGGTTTGCTGTATATAGCCTTTACTTTGTTTAGGTGCTAATTTTTGCCAGAGATTGTTTTGCCTATTTATGTTTGTATATTTGTGATGAGACCTCAGTATCTGGAGTTAGGTTGTTGGTATTGTTTCTGTTTCTCCTCTGTTGAAGCTTTCCTTCCTGGCAGGTGATAAATCAACTGGATGGGATTTTGGATTCAGTCTCTGGGCTACTTAATGTTGATGTTCAAATGGGCTATCGGAAGTAGTTTTGGCTCAGCCCAAATTAAGTAAGGTTGATGGCTCTCAAATTAAAAGGGTCCCTCAGGCAATCTTCAGGAATCTGGGAGAAGTATTCAGGAATTTCCTCTGGAAAAGGATTCTATCAGAGATGGTGATAGACTTTGATCTCTACAAAAAGAGGGGCAGGAGGGAGGCCGAAAGGCAGACATGGGACATATGATCCTAAGTAGAGTCAGTGAAGTTGTAGATATGGGTGTATTGCTCCTCTTTGGAAAGGTTGCAAGGATGCGGGTATTTGGCAGTCTAATATCTCTGCCTAGAGAAAGGGAACCAAGTGTATTTGAGACTATGGGTCCAGTGAGTAGAGATAAATGGAGTTCACAGCATAACTATAGGCTTTGACTATATGTGGGGAACAAAGGGGGCCCAGTGTGGGCAACAGCAGGGTGGATGGAGTTGACAGCACAAACTTGAGTTCTGTTATTCAGGGGGAACAGGAGCACATGCACAAGACACATCTGTTGAGATCTTTAGTGAACTATCACATTTCCTATACAGAAGATCATGTCAGTTTTTAAAAAGATTCATTTACTTACATTTTATCTGTGTGAATGATTTTCCTGCCTGTGTGTATATACACAATGTGAGTGCAGTGCCTGAGGAGGCTAGAAGAGGGAATCACAACTCTAGAAGTGAAATTAAATACTGGGTAAGCTGCCATGTAGGTTCTAGGAACTAAATCTGGGTCCTTGTAAGAGCAGTATGTACCCTTAACCACAGAACCATCTCTGTATCCATTGATCATATCAGCTTTGACTTTAGTGGGTTTTTTCCAGTTCTAGGAATCTGTCCCAGGTTCTAGCTCATGCTAAGAAAATGGATCACAAACTCAGAATTCTGACACATTGGAAGGAGGTATGTTGCTGTTGTTTTAACATATTTTTATTGTAACACTTATCTTGTACATATGTTTTAATCATGACTATATCCCATCACCAAGTCGTATTCTCCTCTCACTCCTCCTGATCTCAGTATTTTTCTCAACTAGTCTTCCTTCTATTTTCATGAGGAGTTTTGTTTGTCTTTGTCAACCTGAAACTTCAATTAAGGTTACCCTGAGGAGCATGTGTGGAGGAGTTATTTAACAGATTATTACTTATCCATGTATTTTTTTTAATCACCATTACCTCCAAGTACCCTGTATTTTTCACTTACGACTACTATTGATCCCAGTACCCGGGTAGAAATTATGTAATCCCAGGGTATTTTTTCTTCTATCTTAAGGACTCTTTTTTGATAAACACATGTTTTTCATTTGTTTCCTACAGTGGTATGTGTTAGGAGTATAAAATCATGGGCACCTTACTAGTGGCTACACCACTGAAGTAAACTTCTTTCACCCTCTGAAAGTATTGACTACCTATAGATCCCTAGCAATCATAATTTTCTACCAATTCTCAGGAATGGGAGAGAAACTCATGAGCTTTCTACCCTTTCCATGACAGAATGATTAAGGCCCAGTCTTCTGCAGGTAATAACATCTGCTGAAATTTCAGGCATGCAAAGGCTATGTCATGTCCTAGAGACTAAAGTTCACACCACACCACCATTTCTCCCACCTCTTATATTGTTTCTTCACTTTCTTCCATGGAGTCCCTTGCTCCATGAAAGGGATGGAATCTACAGCAAGGCTGTAGATTCAATAATTACATGTTCTCAACACCTTGGCCAGTTAAGAATCTCTGGAGTAGCTGCTACCAGGCACTTCTCTGGCTGGTTCTATCAGCACTTACTTATGGGCATAAGCATAAACAGAAGAAAATTTGACCTTGTACCCAAATTTGATATTTTAATGTGCTAAAAGTGAACACAGAAACCATCCCACTGGAGCTTTTCTTAATTAGTTGTTGCTATTATCAATAAATTAATAGAGTTTTGATCCCAGTCATAATGTTTCCTCTTGACATTTGGACCTTCTTGGGATGGGCAATGGTCAGAGATATTGCTATACCTACTAAAATGCACAAATAGTTCCTCACCAAAAGAATTATCTAGGCCACACAAGCCATAATTTAGAGCTTTAGAAGTAGGTACATCCACAGATATACTCCATCAATATATAGATTGATACAAGCTGAACTATGTGGGCTGTTGTAGTGGAGCAAGGAACATTTAGATTTCACCTTTTTTTTTTTTTTTTTAAAAAAAACTTTATTTATTTATTATTTATTTATTTGCCTTGGTGTTTGCCTGGAACTGGAACTACAGACAGTTGTTAGCTGCCATGTGGGTGCTGGGAATTGAACCCGGGTCCTCGGGTCCTCTGGAAGAGCAGACGGTGCTCTTAACCGCTGAGCCATCTCTCCAGCCCCTAGATTTCACCTTTTAACAAATCATGTAATATAACCCTATCTTTTCTTTTGTTTCTTCAAGCATTCCATTGTGTTCATTGTAATCAGAGGTGTCTTTCCTGCCTGTCTATTCCTAAATACCTGGCAACTGCTTTCCAAATAATTGACTTGGAGGCTTAACATTACTTATAAATGTTCAGCCATTAGCTCAGGCTTGTTACTACCTATCTCTTACACTTAAATTAACCCACATTTCTATTTCTGTTTTGCCACATTTCTCATGGCTTGTTACCTCATTTTTATACTTCTTGTTTTCTCTGCACCTGGCTGGTGTCCTCTGACTCTACCCTTTTCCTTCCCATCATCCTTAGTTTGATTGTTCCACCTATATTTCCTGCCTCTCTACTGGACAATCAGCATTTTACTAAACCAATTTAAATGACAAAACTTTACCATGTACAAGAGGATTATTCCATAGATTTCCTCTTTTTTTGTCTAATTATAAAAGGTTTTAACTTCAATATAGTAAAACTATATACAACAAAATGGTTATTAGGTAAGAGTTACAATAACAATATCCAGTCCATTTGCATCTGGCAAAATTAGAGAAAATAATTATCTATTTTATCTTGGTGAGCCTAAAGTTTTGTATCTAATTTACTTTCCATCATAACTAAGTAAAACTATACCTATCTATAGCCTTCAACTACATCAAAGACCACAGAAGGATATATTTCCTGAGTAAACAAGATGTACATTGCAAAAAATTCTTAAAAATCTAAAAATGATAGAGTTGTCTGGCTGCCTGGACAGTCACCAAAAGTTCTTCTTTAACATTGGGCATCTATCTTAAGCCTACAGGCCTAAACTATCTGGCAGACTTTTCAGTGAAGCAGAAAATTTGAAGGATTGTCCCACCTATTTTGACAAAGTTAGTCAGTTGCTTTTCTCTTTGTCCTGTAGTATGTCTGGCAGTTTTTTCTGTGAAGTAGGAACCTGATGAACCATCCCACCTGGTTTTGGCTAATCACTTTCATGTACGTCCTGCATGCATAGTTTATACAGCGTACTGTAAAACAGTCCAGGCAAAAACAGTTTCTTGCCCAAATGGCTAGCTCTGCCACATTAAAAGCAAACTCCATAAGGAGTTTCTTCAATACTCATCATCTCTGAAATAAATGGTGCTTTCAGGAGCAGATGTGTCTCATTGTCATGAAAAAAACAAATGTTATTGCCATATGCTGTAGATTTTTGAAGTATTTGAAGACCATCTATCTAAAAATATATCTCTATATGAATCTGAAAGCATACCTAACATATCTACAAATTTGAGTGTTATAGATGACTATTAACCTATATTTCTTGATTATCCTAAATAGTTTACTACAATAGCTTTCAAAAATTAGAACCTTATATTTTACCTTATATTTTAAATGAACTTTACCTTATATTTTAAATGAACTTCATAAGTACAATACCTTAAACAAGAGTAGTAACATATATAGGATGTATTATAACAAAAAAGACCTTAACTTTATATTAATATACAAAAGTCCTTTAAATAAGAATAGAAACATATATACAGTGATGTGTTTCTGTATGCTATGAATATATATTGCTCTCATTGGTTGATAAATAAAACTACTTTGGCCTATGACAAGGCAGGATAGAACCAGATGGGAGATCCAAGCAGAGATACTGGAAAAGGGCAAAGTCTGAAAGACTTGCCTGCCATCCAAGGGGCAACATGCCAGCAGACAAGTAATGCCATGGCCATGTGACAGTACATAGATTAATAGAAATAGATTCACTTATGTTGTAAGAGGTAGTTAGTAATAAGCCTGAGCAATAGTCCAAACAGTTTATAATTAATATTAAGCCTATGAGTGATTATTTTAAAAGCAGCTGTGGGACAGGGAATGACAGAAAAGCCTCTGTTCACAAATGATGCCTATGTTCAGCAGCTCCATCCCCATAAGACCTGGGAAAACTTTTAAAAGGTTCTAAGAAATGGAGCTACACTGGGCTTTCAAGTATAACAATCTCATGCCAGCAACAGTACAGAGACTAATCTCACAGCAGCTGCCTGGGAGATGGGATCAGATGCCAACCATGAGCTAAGTGGTTGTGGTGGGTTTCCTCAGTCTCACATGATGGTCATGTACAGAGATGCTGTGGCATGTGGACTTGAGCTATAGCATGGGTGGGTTCTCACAGTCTCACAAGAACCACAGTACAAGCACATGCTGTGTGGCAGATTTAAGATTTCTGTTCATATAGACAAAAATGGTTAGAGATACACAATAAGGACAGATTCAGACGAAACGGCCTCTAAACAATCACAGTGTATTCGAAAAATATGTGTAGGTTTAGGAGAAAGAAGAAAAAGAGTATATACAGTCTTAGATTAAAAATATAGATTTAAAATAATAAAACAAAGTCCTTAAAAGGGAAAGTAAAATAATATGAAGAAAATAAGCCATGTAAAGATGGAAAATATACAGAGAGTCTGGACTATGCATATTATTGTGTTGTCTTTAAAATTTTTAGCTGCTAGCCAGATGTGATGGTGCATGCCTTTAATCTCAGCACTTAGGAGGCAGAGACAGTCAGATCTCAGTGAGTTCAAGGCCATCCTGGTTTACAAAATGAGTTCCAGTACGGTCAGAGCTGCTACACTGAAACCTTGTCTTGAAAACCAAAAATAATAATAATTTAGCTGCTAAGAGACCTTGGATTATGAAAACTGTTATATTAAACCAACCTATATATTTTAAAATTATCTTGACTTCAAAATTTAAGTCAAACAGTATGTTAGTTTGGGAGAGAGGTTATGTTTTCATTTTCACAGGAAAGTCTGTTAGATATGTTAAGCCTATAAGTGAAAGTTGGATGCCTCAACATTACTAAAGAAATTTGGGTGACAAGCAGCTTGAAGTTTCTGTCATTAGGTAACATTTCACCCTCTGGGGTCTTTAAAGGAGTTGAAAACTAACCAGTTATAACTATAGTTTTCCTTAGTTGTAAAAGAACTTAGATACAAAACTTTATTTACCAAAATAATTATTCCTCTAATTTTGATAAATTCAAATGGATTAGATAGTGTTGCTGTGGTGATATATTGTTTATAATCTAATAAAGATTGCCCCAAGATTAGAGGATAAGAGCCAGCCACAGAGTTAGCCATAGAGGCCAGGGAGTAGTGGTGTGCACCTTTAATCTTAGCACTCAGGAGACAAAGAGATCCCTGTGGATCTCTCTGAGTACAAAGCCACCCTGGACTACCTGAGATTAATCCAGTCTAAAAGAGAAATAGAGTCAGGCAGTGGTGGCATACACTTTTAATCCCAGTACTTGGGATCTCACACCTTTAATTCCAGTATTTGGGACGCACACGTGCCTTTTTTAACTTTATTTAAAAAAAAAAGTTTTTTTCCCCATACTCACAATTGGTCCCCCTCCCTTCCCTTCTTCCAATCCTCCCTCAGTCTCCCCCTGCCCTACCCCCATCCATTCCTCAGGGAGATCAAGGAATCCCAGGGTGAGTCTCTTCTGTCTGGCATATTCAGTTCAGGTAGGACAGTTTCCCTCATCCCAGGATCAAGGCTGAGTTAGGTGTTCCTCTATAGGAAATGAGCTCTGAGATGTTAGTTCATGGACCAAACATAAACTCTGGTTCTACTGCAGGAGGCTCCACAAACTGCCCATTCAACTGTTGTCTACATTCAGAGTGGCTAGTTCCTTTCCATGAATGTTCCTCAGCTGTCATTTCAGAGTCAGTGATCTTCCAATAGCTTGGGTCAGTCGTCTCTGTGGGTCTCCTCCTCATGATCCTTATCCCTTTGCTCATATACTCTCTCCTACCTCTCTTCAGCTGGACCAGGGGCTCAACCTGGTGCTTACCTATGGATCTCTGCTTCTGCCTCTGTCCATTGCTGGATGAAGTTTCTATAATGACAATTAGGGTGGACATTCATTTGATTACAGGGGAAGTCCTGTTTAGGCACCCTCTCCACTATTGCTTGGAGTCCTAGCCAGGGACATCGTGTGGGTTCTTAGATGTTTTCCTAACACCAGATTTCTCTCTAACCCCACAATAGTTCTCTATCAAGATATCTATTTCATTGTTCTCCCTCTCTGTTGCTCCTCCCACTCAACCATCTCCTTCTCTCATGATTTCTTCCTACTTCCCCTTGCTTTCTCCTCCATATGATCCCAATTTACTCAAGATATCTCTATTTTCCCTTCCCAGGGAGATCAATGGATGTCTCTCTTAAGTTCCTCCTAGCTGCTCCAGGTTTGTGAATTGTATCTTTTGCTTTATGTCATTCACAGTTTTTCATATGTTGAACCATCCCTACATCTCTGGAATGAAGCCTACTTGACCATGGGATGATTTTTTTTATATGTTCTTGAATTCAGTTTGTCAGCATTTTATTGAGTATTGTTGCATTAATGTTTATGAGGGAGATTGGTCCATAATTCTTTTTCTTTGTTGCATCTTTGTGTGGCTTGAGTATCAGGGTGACTTTAGCCTCATAAAAAGAGTCTGGCAAAGTTCTTTCAGTTTTTATTGTGTGGAAAAATTTGGAGAGTATTGGTATTAGTTCATTTGTGAAGTTCTGATAGAATTCTGTGCTGAGACCATCTGACCCTTGGCTTCTTTTGCTTGGGAAACTTTTAATAACTGTTAAGCTTCAATTTTCATGAGGGTTATAGGTCTATTTATGTCATTTATCTGGTCTTAATTTAATTTTGGTAAGTAGTACTCATACAGAAAGCTGTCCATTTCTTTTAGGTTTTCCAATTTAGTAGAGTACAGGTTTTTGAAATAGGACCTAATGATTCTCAGGATTTCCTGGGGGTCTGTTATGTCCCCTTTTTCATTTCTGATTTTGTTAATTTGGATTTGCTCTCTCGGCCTTTTGATTAGTTTGATAAGGGTTTGTCTATCTTGTTAGCTTTCTTAAAGAACCAACTCTTTGATTCATTGATTCTTTGTATTGTTCTCTTTAATTTTATTGATTTCAGCCCTGAGTTTGACTATTTCCTGCCATCTACTCCTTCTAGGTTAGTTTGCCTCTACTTGTTCTAGAGCTTTCAGCTGTGCTGGTAAGTCTCTTTTATGAGATTTCTCATAGTTTTTATGGAGGCATCTAGGGCTATGAATTTTCCTCTTAGCACTGCTTTCATTGTGTCCCATAAGTTTGGGTACGTTGTGGATTCATTTTCATTGTATTCTAGGAAGTCTTTGATTTCTTTCTTTACTTCTTCCTTTACCCAGAGGTGGTTCAATTGAGAGATGTTCAGTTTTTTAGGGATTTGTTGATCTCGTCCAATTTTTTGTTTGTCCTTTCCTGTATTTCTTTAAGGGAGTGTTTTATTTCCTCTTAAGGCTTCTATTATCTTCATAAAGTTGTTTTTCAGGTCGTTTTCTTCTGCTTCTTCTGCATTGCCACCCTCAGGTCTTGCTGTTGTAGAACCACCAGATCCTTATTGTGCCACATTGTTTTTTTATGTTGTTATATTTACTCTTGCACTAGCATCTGCTCATTGCTTCCTCAGATCAATGCAGTATTTGTCTGTATCTCAGGGAAATGATTTTGGTGTAATTTCTTCTGGCTGTATCTGTTTCTCAGGAAGCCTCTCTTGGTCTAATGTTGGCTTTTGGTCCACTTAGAGGTAGCATATTCTGTGTCACAGTGAGCTGTTCGTGGTGTAATAAGAGCCGGCTAATTCTGTGTCTCAAGGATCCAATCTTGATCCTAATTCTGTGTCTCAAGGATCCAATCTTGATCCTAATTCTGTGTCTCGAGGATCCAATCTTGATCCTATAGAGGGTCTTGATCCAATAGGTCCTGACAAACTGTGGGTCTCAGATAGTCACTCTTGATCCAGTAGGTACTAAGGAACTATAAGTCTTGGGTAGCCACTCTTAGTCAAATAAGTGCTGGGGAACTGTGGGTCTCAAGTAGCTAATATGGTCGACAAGTGATGGAGTGGGTTGGAGACTGGGGTGGGATTTGTAGATAGGAGTGTCCGTCAAACTAGGCTTTACTGGAGAGTCCTGGCCTGCAGGGGTTTTCCCTGCTGGCCTGGATCTAGGGGAGAGATGAATGGAGTTGGGGTTCTAAGGGTTGTGTCACAGGAGACTGGGCTTTCTGCCTAGGCTAGGTGTCAGTCACCTCTTAGTCCAATAGGTGCTGAGGATCTGTGGGTCTCAGCCAAGGATCTATGGATCTCAGCTGCTGAGGTAACCAGGTTATGGGGTGGGATGGGGGTTGGGGAGATTTTATAGTTGGAGGTGTCCAGCAAACTGGATTTTACTGGGAGTTTCTGGCCTGCAAGGATTTTCCCTGCTGGCCTGGATTTAGGTTAGAGATAAGTCATTATGTAATTCTAACTTGATAATTGCTTTGTTGTATTTAGTTTTAACATGTTAAAGTTAAAACCTTCCTTTTTAATTAGACATAAGGGAGAAATGCTGTGGAATAGTCTTTTTATGGTTTAATAAAACACTAATTAGCCAGTAGACAAGCAGGAAATATGGGTGAGGCAGCCAAACTGAGAATGCTGGGAAAAAGAAGTAAAGAATTAGGAGTCACCAGTCACACACAGAAGAAGCAACATGAGATTGCTGTACTGAGAACAATTACCAAGCCATGTGGCTAAGCATAAATAGAAATATGGGTTAATTTAAGTATAAGAGTCAGCCTAGTAATAAGCCTGAGCTACCAGCTGAGCATTTATAAGTAATATTAAGCCTCTGAGTCAATTATTTGGGAAGCAGCTGCTGGGTATTTGGGAGTTGCTGCCAAGACAGAAGCTTCTGCCTCCAATCCATTATTTTAAGTTTCTCTCATTCCTAAAGGCAATAAACTTGTCATTATTTGACTATAGATTTCTTCCTAAAATTATGCTCATCAAGCTGAGTAAAATTGGTGACTTGGAAACAGATTCTCCACTCTAAAAAGAGTTTCTAGGGGAAAGGCCTAGTCCAGACACACTAAGAATGAGAGATGAAGAGCATCTGGAAAGAGCCTCTGAAGAGTAGTCAAAGGAGCTGAATGAAGATCCCAGTTTACCAGGATCTAAAATTTAAAAAACATATCATACAGTTAACTGTGCTTTTCATTTCCTTGTACCAACAGTTTATTCAGTATCTAGAGCCATACATTGTACATGATGGCTCAGCAATGAGGCCTAAAGGTCTTATAGAATTGACTTATTAAAGAGGCTGGGTGAATATTGCATGAGTCCTAATTGATCTTATAATAAAAACCTGAAGCCAGATATTAGGAAAAAGCTGAAAGATCAGAGAGACAGGGGAACAAATCACAGCTACTTCTCACCTCACAAATTCCTCAGGCCAAAAGGGGTAGATCCAGTCTCCAGGAATCCTCAGAATGAATGTCTCTGAGTCCTCAGCCAAAAGGAAAGGGCTGAAATCATGTCTCTTCCACCTTATATCTTTTTCTCTGCCCAGCCGTTTCACTTCCTGGTTCAAACTTCCTAGTGCTGGGATTAAAGGCATTTGTGCTTCCCAAGAAATGGGAGCAGAGGCAGGGGATCACAAGTGCTGGAATTAAAGGTGTGTGCCACCACCACCTGCCTCTCTTTGGTCTTGAACTCACAGAGATCCAGACAAATCTCTGCCTCTGGAATGTTAGGATTAAAGGTGTGTAGCTGCACTGCCTGACCCCTATGGCTAACTGTGGCTGCCTCTGTCCACTGATCTTCAGGCAAACATTATTTCTTTAGAACATTCACAATATATCACCACAGGTGAATTTGATCCTTATAAGAGCAGCCCATGCCAGCCAACCTAGCAAGCACATTACCCTTTGAGACTGGTACTCACACCTAGATTGAGTGTCCTTTCCTGGTAGATTTGTAACTCCTGAGTATCTTCAGGAAGCAAAATCCAGATGCTTGTTATACACAGATTGAATTCTGAATAACTTAGGTATAGAACTTTCAAATGTCTCCATTAGCACTTGGATCATTTAAGTTGTATTCATTGTGTATTTGGTATTTTCATGGGGGTACCTAATATGTTCAAGGTAAATCATATCCATTTTAATCTCTATCCGTTCACATGTGGAATACTTAAATATCCATAAATCAATTGAGCCATGGGTATTATTCTTCCATTCTGTATCCATTCTGTATGACTGCAATACACATGGTTTAGGCCATATTTTCAGAAATCTAGAATACGAGGTCCATCCCACAGACCACTGAGCATACTACTGCAACTAGAAGGCATCAGTTTGTCACTATTTTTTTCCAATTAAATATTAATCATTTTTATTTCTCCAATAACTTTTACAATGTGAACATTCTGGGATTTAGCTTTACTTCCAAGTAACTTCTTCATTGGGCTTCAGTTCCCTTTGAAATAGCAAACCCTTATTCTGGAAGGCAATTAGCTTTTCATCATCCCTCTTGTCTAGATAGCATCCAAATACAAATCCCAAGGGGACAAGTAGATGAACCCAATGCTCACGTACAAGCTGAAGCAAAGTCATTGCAACAGCTGCAACCCTCAGCAAAGCACGACCCAAAGGCAGAGGTAGGGAACTCCAGTTTGTCACTATTAACATTTGCTTGGGAGTGGTCTTCAATTTCTATTTAACATGTGTGATTTTTTCTGGTGGCCATCAGTGGGTATTAGTGAGACAGATAATAGGGTAAGGGCACTTCTAGAGAGTGACAAGAGTGGCCAGTTTCCAACTTCCATTTTCATGGATGCCAGTTTTCTCTAAATAAAAGCTTTTTTTTCTCCACCAGAAGACCACTTAATTCTGCTTCAAAAGTAGACTGTTTTCTCTTTGCATTTTTATCCTCAGTACTATATTCAGTTACTGCTTTATGGTAGCATGCAGGGTAATGGCTTTCATGACATAACCCTGTTCTTGGTTTTGAATCAAAACTCAAATCACCTTGTCCTACCATCTGTCCTCATCTTGCTAGTCCCCTTTTTCCCTGATTGTCCCTGTTACTTTCATGCCCAACGTATAGAGTCACTCTTTTTACCTCTTTAAGGACTCAGCCTCCTATCTTATGGTGCCCTAGTTTCATGTCCAACACACAAAATTACACCAGAGAACCAATTTAAACATTGTTACTCAT
>PVIH01017218.1:0-42640 GCA_004025045.1 Sigmodon hispidus
CTTACTTTCTACCCTCCCCCCTCTGTTGTGGACAGTTTTCCATTCAATAGCAAGATGACTTCTTTCAAGGAACTAAGTCCACATAAGTCCACAGTGGCATCAAGTAGATCTGGGGAAAAGTCGGGTATTTAGGTAGAGGAAAATGTGTGAGGCCCTTCCTGGGATGAGGGGCGGGGGCGGGGAAGGGAAGCCTGGAGCTCCTAACAAGGGCTGCAGAGCTAAGAAAGAATGCTCCGCGAACTTTGCCTCTGGTCCCTTCCCCCA
Organism: Sigmodon hispidus; assembly: GCA_004025045.1. Taxonomy (NCBI): domain Eukaryota; kingdom Metazoa; phylum Chordata; class Mammalia; order Rodentia; family Cricetidae; genus Sigmodon; species Sigmodon hispidus. Next base: position 265 of record PVIH01017218.1, read on the forward strand.
ACTTTGTAACTAAGCAGAAAAGAGTAGAAAAAAACAGCCTGAAGGAAGGCACTAGGCTTTATAGATATTCTCTCTCTCTCTCTCTCTCTCTCTCTCTCTCTCTCTCTCTCTCTCTCTCTCTCTCCCCACCCCAGGGTAGGGGGTGGGGGTGTTACAGGCACGTGTGTGGATGTGTGCTTGTGAGCCACACTCTCCTGCCCTCGCCAAAATATTAGCGGTGGCCAGTTTAGATATTTCTATTTTTCTGACTGTGTGCACGTTGTGTGTTATGAAACAATTGATTTGTGTCTCTCCACGTTGAGACTTAAGTTGAAACATCAAACAAACCAAGAAATGTACTGACCTTTGGGGGAGTTAGAGGGGGTTACACAACTGAACCTTAAATGAAATTTTCATCTGAACTCACTGCTTTGAGTTATTTTGACCTTAGAAGAGGGGCGTGATTTGTGGGGAATTTTTTTTTTTTTAAGAGGCTCTAGAGGAATGTAGCAAAGAAGTGTGAGTTTCACACCTGGTTTTGCACAGGGAGATTTGAGAAAGGTTGGGTTATCCCTCCCTGAAATTCAGGGAGATATAACTAAGACATCTAGACAAAAGGCCATTTGTGTAAAGCAAATGGGAAGGTGCACAATAAATAGAATGGTTGCTTATTTCATAGTTTATTTTCTATTTTGTCTTTCAGCTGAAATGGGATGCAAGGCAGGATAAAACTATCCTGCTGTTCCCAGTGACAAAATACCTAACATCCTTTATTACAAAGTTGAAGGATGGGAATAGCAAAGACATTTAGGACATCTGTTGTATTTATAGTAATTAGGATGCCCAATAAATAAAACCCCAATGACATATTATTACCATTTGGAGGTTCTATTTTTCATAACTTAGTTACTCTTACTAGTTTAAGTTCTGCTTTTATCAAGAGAAAAGGGAAACAAAACAGATATGCACACCTTAAGTGTGCTAACACATATCAGGTCCGGTGTGATGATGAAGATACATGTTAACCCTGTGAACACTGAGCCAAACGTACATAGTTTAAGCATAGACTTGGTTCCATGTATAGAGCCTTTCTTCTCTCTTTTTTTTTAAAAAAAAAAAAAAACCATAATTGGCATAGCATAAAATTAACCATTTAAAAATGGCTAAAATGATCGATCCTATTTAGCACCATATTTTACAACCTTCTAGTTCCAGAGCATGTAGCTACTAAAACTATATCTTTCGATCCAGTTACTTTTTACTTTGCCTCTTTCAACCTCAGGCAAGGCTTTTTTTTTTTTTAATCAAATAATTAGGCAAGTTTTTTTTTTGGCAACTTTATTTCTTAAAATCATGTATTTCTCTGGCAAATTTTCTGTAGGTTAGTGTTTCCTTAAAATCTATTATATTACATTCTATTTCATATTCCTCTTACTATAGATACAAAGAGAGGGGATAAACTACATAATCTGCTTATTTGTATTTGTTCTAGAAGCCAATAGGCTTCCAGATTTGTATTTGCAACATGAGTCTTTTTAATGAATGAGTGGTGGATCCCTGGGCAACACTTACAAATACGTTAGTAATCATTGTGGGAGGGACATGAGTTTGAGGCAACAGTTAATCTTTCTGTCATCAATAGAAATTGGATTAGAGTGGCATTTTCTCTTTTGAAATGTAATTCATAAAGTTTAACAAAGCAATAGTCATAGCGAACCTTTTGGGAAAAATCAAAGCGTGCTGGGATGAGTTGGAGCAAACAATTTGTCCTGGGTCCTGAATTCACAATAATGGGGAAACATTGTGACTAGTTCAGAAGAGCCAGTCACAGCTCCTTTACTCTTGAGTGTGTTAAAGCAGCCATTTGTTTCACAAAGGTGAAAGGGAATATGATTGTGGCTTAAGAATTTTAATCAAAATGGAAGCTACTATTCATGTAGCCAAGACCCCAATATCCATGGAATTTGGAGAAGCAATTTCTGTAAGACAGTAGTAACAGGTCAAGACTGGCTCAGAGTCATGAGCTCAGGCAGCTTTTTGAACTCTGTTTACCACCCGGCATTAATGTGGAATTAAAGAGGCAAAATCATGGGTGGCCAGTCGTTCAGTTTAACATTCTGCTTCATTCTGTTTAGAGGATGATAATTTTTAGAGAGTTAGCTGATATTGACCCACACCAAATACCACAAAAGACATACTTTGCACTGAATTTTTAGGAAAATAAAAGGGAAACATAAAGCAATACCTCAAACCATTCATTCCTTTTGGAACATTCTTTCAATGAAACATATTTCCTTTTGGCCTTCCACATTTTTTCAGACTTTTCAATAGTGACATTTAGGACTCTGTTCCTTTTTTGTGTGTGACAAAACAGCCCTGTACATTCCAGGACATTTAACAGCGTTCTTTGCTTCTTACAAGATATGAGTAACAACAGGTCTCCAATTGTTTGTCACAGACTTAAACCCAGAAACTGTCAGATATTTCTCAGGACAAAGAATGCCTCAAGTGGAGGAATAGTTTTTACAGAGCACAGTTATATTTAATTTTGAGGTAAACACTTTTGTGTGGTAGAGGTGGGATTTTTTTATATAAGTACTCTACCACAGAGTCACGTTCCTGACCCCAAACTTTTCTCTGGTTGGATAAGCATGGTAAAACACAATCTTAAGTCAAAAACATCATAAGGTTTCCTTATTTATCACATAAAGAGGTTGTTAAGATCACAGACATGAATATAACCCTCACCACACACACTAGCTCTGTGGTATCAGGAAATCTACTGGGCCTCTCTAAATGAACCTCAGGTTATTCCCCTGAAAAAAGGTCATTCAAAGATCCATGTGAGCTGGAACCAGAGGTAAAGTTTGATCATATAGCACTTGGTTAGTATATAAGAGGCCACTTGGATTCAATATTCAGCAGTGCAAATTAAAAAACAAAACAAAACAAGAGTTCATGGGAGGACTACATAAGGTAACAGATACTTGGGGCTTAGCATGGAGCATGGCATACAGTGGGAAAGTAATACACACCCTATATAATTACTGAACACCAGATATGAGAAGTCACTGTTTTTGCTGAACTACTCCACAGCTGACTGATATGTCTGATTAAGACTCAACATTTCTTATCAAAACAGTCACCAGGGAGCCATAAGAATTCTTCTCAGGAGCTCTGTAAGGCTATGCCGTGTCTGTAGTCCTCAGAACTTAGTCATTTTTCTTGGGGCCCACTCCCTTCAGTTCCCAATGCTACACACATGTTCCCTTCTAGTTCCTGTGATACAGGGTCAGTGAAATACAAAAATCCCCATGGCCTTGCCCTTAGCACAGCTGGGAATTCTGACATCTTCTGAAAAGAACTTTACTAATCACTAAGAAACAAAAGGGAAGGCGCATAAAAATAGAGTTCTAAAACATAGGCTTCTGACTCTTATCTTACTAAATGTCACAAAGAGCCTTTCAGGCTCCATGTCTCATTTTAACCGAAATCTACTGCAGTAACTTGCTCCTAAAAAACAAATACAGTTACTCATTTGACAAACTGTGATGATTGCCGTGATGACAATGAAATTAGCTGTTTTGATAAAGATGTAATAAAGATGGCTGTATTAGAGTGAGGAAGTTCTCAGGTGTTTTTTCTTTTCTTCTTTTGAGACAGGATTTCTCTGTGTTTATAGCCCTAGTTGTCCTAAAATTCAAACTGTAGACCAGACTGGCCTCGAACTCACAGAGATCTGTCTGCCTCTGCCTTCCCAGTGCTTAGATTAAAGGCCTGTGACACCGCTGCCCAGCTTCTAGGGTGCTTTTGTGAAGATGTCATTTGCGCTGTGGTTTTCTGGTTGAGAAAGTGCTGCCTGATGGTGATCTGATGTCAGAACACTCTAGACAAATACAAATCCTGGAAGCACAGCTGGACCAGCCTAACATTACAGCAAGTCTCCTCACTATATTCCAAATACTATTTGAACAATCTTTCATATAAAAACTCATTCAGTTCTCTCAGTTAGGGAAGTTATTATTTATGAAATAGATATCATTGTTTCATTTTACAGATGTGGATTATTGAGACACAAAATCCCAAGTCAGTTGCTGTAGTAAGAAGTTTCTGGTCCAGCCTAGTCCTCAGATCCAGAGCAGCTGTCCCAAATAATCACACAAGGTCTTATATTAATTACATGCTGTTTGCCCTATGGCTTAGGCATTCCTTGTCAACTCTCTTAAACTAACCCTTAATTAGCCATATGGCTTGCTACCTTTTCTATGAGCAGCATTCTCATCCTGCTTCCTCTGCATCTCCCTGGTGTCTCTGCTCTGCTCTTCCTCTTCCCAGAGTTTTCTTAGTCTGGTAGCCCCACTCAAACTTCCTGTCTGCCTTCTGGCCAATCAAAATTACTGATTTTGATTGCTCTAGGATGGGCCAGAAACTTCAGTCTACACACTGCTACATGATCAAGATCAAGCAATATGATTGCAGAATTCTGTAGATAGACTACTCCATTCCATTGGTTGTGGGATGGTGTAGGTAAGAAGTATTGTTTTGGGGGAGACCAGGGAGTCACATCATCCATGTGGGAATTTTATATGTGTTTGAAAGGAATTTGGCTTTGTCTGTTGAGAAAGGGAGTACCTAAAATAAATGAGCCAAGGAATGACACGATCTGGTATATATTTTTATAAAATCATCCTCTTTTCTTCCTGAGAACAAACTGTAAGGGCCAAGTGAAGTAAGCAAGAACACTCAATGGTATTACTTTTATCCATATGGGAGATGTAGAAGACCCTGACCAGGACAATGACAATGGAGAGAAATGGAGGGGTTTGGTAAATACTCTGGAGATAGAGTTGATTCAAACTACTGGCAAAGCAGAGAAGAGATGTTAGGTGATGACTGATAGGTTTGGATTTGACCAGCAAGGCAGATAGATGATGGTCCTAAATATTTTTCTTCTTCTTTACCCATATAGACAGTAGAAACCATTTTGCTTTTCTGAGCTGTGGGACCTGTTCATCCACTGAATTTTTGCTCCCTTCCCAAAATAAATGCCAATACTATTTCTCCCATCTCCTAGAAAGCTCAAAATTTGACTCACTCACTTCCAGTGTTCAGTTTGAACAAATGCCTGTCTTACAGCTAGTTTTCATGGCAAGTATGAATGGTAAAAACCTCTGAGATGGTGCTCAGTTCATGCTTAAAGCATCCTAGGAAACTTTAGATTGCACCACTTTAGATGACATGCAGTAAGGCACAAAGGAAGAAAAGTCTTAGATTATGGAATCAGACTCATTTAAATTCCTCACCTACTATTATTGTTTATATCACTTAAAGCAAAATTCCAAACCAAAACAACAACAACAAATCTCCCCCACCTCTGAAAGCTGTATTTTTCTTACTTATAGAATGGATATAAATGTTTTCATTGTCAAGTGTAAAGGACTCATTCAATACCCAGTTCACCAAATCTGTTGAAGTCAATCATTATTATCACTGTTGTTTTGCCTATAGTTTAGTTCTTGCTGCTGCTGTTAGGCAATAAAACAAGCCTCTTCTTTAAAGCAGCATTTAGCATACTGAAAGATGTCTACATTTCTAGATTTGGGTTGTTCCAGATTCTCCTTTGTCTTTTGCTTCTTAAGACTATTTTCTTATACACTGTGCTGCTGACCTGGAGCATAAGCAAGACTCAGTTGAGCATTTTAAAAAACATTATTTAATTTATGAGCTGCTACATAGACTTTTATAAGTCAGCAATTAGGCATGAAAAAACTAACAGTGGACTGGGAAACTAGATTGGCCTACATATCATGGGAGGATGTCCCAGGGAATGTCACTAAAACTCTGATCCAGTTTCTTTGTATGTAAAATGGGGTACCTACTACCACTAATTTCACAAGAACATTGTCAAGTATAAGTATGTAACAATATAGAAATATTCAGGGAAATGGGGAAGACTCAATTCTATCTTTTATTCCTCAAAACTGGGAAGTACAATATCACACAGTATGGTTGGTAATCTAATTTGCACGTGAATTATATATAGGGCTAAAGTTCAAATGACAGAAATTTCTAAAAAAGTTCTAAAAAATTTTGAAGTCTGCCAGTTAGTCTTACATTATTAAAAAACTGGAAATTCATTGTGAGCAAAGACAGTGGCATTGCAGGGAACCAGCTCAAATGCATGGCTAGTTTCCAGGTTATGTGTGTTGTGGTTTCAAATGTTTATTACCTAACCTACACTTCAACCTTGACATGCTGAGTAGAACTGTTACACTCAATTCAAGATTTACAAACTTAAGTCTCCCCTATATCACAGAAAAAAATAAAAAAAGCAAATGAAAAGCTTTTGTGCTAGATACTGTAATAAATCGCATATTTATTTTTAAAAATTGAAAATAAATATGCATCATGGATAGAATATTAGCTGTATGTTATATTTGTGAATATAATTTGTTCACAGAGTTGTGGAAAAATAAAAAGTATTGCTATGTAAAAATTATTTACACTATTTGCAAATGTTGAAATGCTGCTTTAATTATATTTTTTATAATTAAATTTTACAATTTAATTATAGTTTTCCTCAATGGCCATACTGTTTGTATGGGCCAGATCTAATTAATTACATTTTTTGTAGGCTACTTAAAATTATAAATTGAAGGACGTGTACCAGTCTCTAGTAAAGGATCCTTAAGTCTTAGAAATGTGTGAGCTTTAACTTCCTCAGAGCTGATAAAACATTCTTGCTTCTCTCTACTACAAGCTTCACCATTTTCTGTATTGCTGGTAGAGCCTCCAGAGAATGGTTTTTCAAGTGCTAAGGATTAAATCTAGAGCCTGGCACATGCTTCATGAGCACTATATCACTGTGATTCCCCACTTTTAATTATTTAATTAAGATCCATGGGGCCAAGTATTAGCAACTGATAAATCTAGATAAAGGCTATATATGTTTAAATTTTTTCTAGCTTGAAAAATTGCAAAATGAAGTTTTAGAGATGTGTAAAATAAATATAAATTAAAATTCAAAAGAGCTATAAACATTTCACTGCATATTAAAACAATAAAATTTTATATAGAAAAAATGTGAATTAGCAAAATGTAAATTCATTTTATTTTGAAATATATGGATTGATAATTGACCTAAAATAATATTCAGAAAAATAGATATTGATTTTTTTGTTAAACTACCAATTTTATTGCTTTTGAAAATACTTAATATTCTTTCATTTTTTTTGTAGTCTGCCCTTCTACAGATATTTATTGAGCACTGCTACCATGGCTAGTAATTATTTAGATGCTATGTGAGATACAAGGATCTATAAGACACGGCCTGTGCCCTCAAGGAATTTACAAGCTAGAAGCAGTATCATATTCTTCAAAAAGAATTCTTTGACTGTGTAAACAGAAACTATAAGCTTATAAAAGAAAGCCAGTAAATCTACTCCAGAAGTCTGTTTTGCAATATCACCACCTCTGATTCTGCACTGAATCTTCTAAAGCAGAGATAAATATCTCTGTTTTGTGTTAAATGTCACTGTCTTGTGGTTCTCTTTTAGTATTCCCTTTCTCATTATTTCCTTTTTCTTCATGGTTTATATTGTCACATTTTCAATCATATGTTTAAAATGCTTGACAGCATTTTTTTGATCTTGATATCATTTATTGTTTTATGCCTTTAAAGTGTAAAAAGATATAACAGTGGCTCTGAAACTTCCTAATGCTGTGATCCTTTAATACAGTTTCTCATGTTGTGGTAACCCCTTCCAATAATAAAGTTATTTTGTTATTTCATAGCCATAAATTTGCTACTGTTATTAAGTTGTTATTTCATAGCCATAAATTTGCTACTGTTATTAATTATAATGTAAATATATAATATGCAGTACAGTATATCCAATATGTTATCCTAGTGAAACTGTCATTTGCCCACTAAAGGGGTCATGACCCACAGGTTAAGAACCAATGAGATAGAAGGATCACCTGTAGTTGTTAAAGGCATATTTTGAAAATTAAAAAATTTAAATAAGATTTAGTGTTATAATTTTTCAAATTAAGTAGTTGCCTCATTATGGCTTGGCTGGCTTGGAACTCAGTACATAGACCAGGCTGGCCTCAGACTTATAGAGACTAGCTTGCCTCTGCCTCCTGAGTGCTGGGACCAACAGTATGTGCCATCATGCCCCAGTCTGATATTTTTCTTAAAATACATTATGACTGATAATTAGTATAGCTTTCTACAGCTGTTGCTTAGTTGATGTGATTGTTTTTATGGTATGTAAGTTTGCATTTTCTTACTTTTAGCCTTTTAGTATTGTTTAAAATGTAAACAGAACATAATCATACCATGTAATCCTTAGAAACAATTTTCCCAACCTCTGTTCTATTAAAGGAGCACATGACCAACTAACAGTTGTTGATTAGTGTAATTTGCATCTTCCATTGCTTTTTGTTTCCCACGTTTTGTGTTTCTTGCTCTTTTGTGATTTTTATGTCATGTGCTTTCTTCTTTACTATTTAAATGCACATGCACTTTCCTTTGTAGAATTTTTAAAAATTATTTTCTTGGTGGTTGCTCTGGAATTTGAAGTAAGATCTTGTCCTAATGCCTCTTTCCTGTCCCACCTTTACAATGTTACTGTCATACAAATTACAACTTCATTCATAGTCACAATTAATGCTTTATGCAATTATATTTCAAATAAGATAGGAGAAAACTGAGTCATGGACAGGGATACAATTTAACAGCACTACTTGGAGATTTTCTGTACCCACTGTCAATAATGACTCAAGTAAGGAGATACAAAGTGAACCAGGAAAGGGGAACTTATCCCAAACATAAAGTAGACTTATCATACCTTATAGGATACTCTCAACAATAATGTTGAATACACAACCTTCTCAAGTCTACATGGAAGGTTCTGTAATATTGAACATTATTAAGTTAAATAATGTTAAGTAAATAAATTTCAGAAGCAACAAATAATAGATCACTATTTGCCTATAAAATCATAAAACATGTTGTCTGGCCACAGTGCCATAAAAAAACCCAAACTATTGGGGAAAATTTAAACATACATAGAAATTAAAGAATACACATCATTAAACATGTTAGGTTATTGTACCAAGTAATGAGTTTCATTATATGTCTGTTTGTGTGTCTGCTTGAAGAACATACTTCTAAATCAATGAATCCACAAAGAAATTATAAAATGCTTACATACAAAACAAAATAAAACCTAACTTATCAAACTTAATGAGCTGTAGTTATAGCATGTGCTGAGTGGGAATTCATAGCCTTTATACAAATATCTTTTAAAAAAAATCTTCAAGCTACAGATGTAGCTTACTTAGATAGTACCTACTTAGATTACCCAAAACTTTGAGTTCAGTTCTTAGCACTACAAAAATTTTAGAAAGTAGACATGAATAAAAACTTTAAAATAATAACTTAGCCAATAGCCTAATCCCTAGAAAGATCTAGAAGGAGCTATCCTAAACCAAATGTCAACCTGTGAAACCAGATAAAAAAACAAGGTAAAGTGAAATGAACACAATAATCATAGAGTAGAACTATATGAAATAAAAAGTAGAATATTCAGGAAACTCAATGAAGGTAAACGTTGGGTCCTTGAAAAGATAAAAATGTATAAAATTTGAACAACATGAATTGACAGGGAGACAAAAGTTCCTAAAGCAAGGAATGAGAATGGATAGAATACAGACCTTACAAAATAAAGCTTCTAAAGGAGCATTATGATACATTTTATATGTCAACACATCCAATAATTTACAATACAACCTAGAAATCATAGGATAATCTAAATACTCAAGAGAACTGAACTAGAAGAATCTACATCACAAAATTCATCTAATGGATGAGTTGAAAGTAGATTGAATCTACATTCAATAAATTGTTATTTGCTATTACAAATAATGCTGCTATGAACATAGTTGAGCTAATACCTTTGGAGTGTGAATGTGCCTCTTTAGGGTATACACCCAGAAGTGGTATTGCTGGGTCCTTGGGGAGATTGATTGTCAATTTTCTGAGAAACCTCCATATTGTATTCCAAAGTGGCTGAACGGTGGGAGGGGGAAGAGACCTTGAATAAGGATATACAGGGATGGAAAAAAATATTCAGAGGGAAAGCTGAACACAAAGAAAATATATGTGTAGCAATCTTATTTGCATTTCCACCCTTGATAAGCCATGCTTATGATTATTATCCTCTGTATAGTTATTGTTAACTCTTCCTCATTTTTAAATTCTTTTTACTGTTTTTTTGATAAATACAAAATAAAGAAGGAAAAAAAAGAAAAAAAATTTGTTATTTGTTCACAAAAATGAAATACTGATATACTCTACAACATGAAGGAGTCCTGAAAACACCAAGAAAGAAGGCAGATAAGAAAGATTACAAACTGCATGATTTTCTCTGAACAGCATGAATTGTTCAGAAAGTACCAAAAAAAAAAAAAAAAAAAAAGATTAGGCATTGAAAGGATTTGGCAATAGGGTACAGTGAAGAGTGATGGCTGATAGATGTGGTATTTCTTTGAGGGGACATTAAATGTTTAGAAATTTGTGGAGATGGTAGGAAAAGTCTGTGAATATTCCCAAACTCACTGAATTGTGCATAGAAAATGTACAGATGCCACAATTCATACATTATATTTGTCTATTTAAGGGAATAAATCTGCCTGCACAGTACAGACACCTGTACACCCATATATTGAAGCACCATTCACAAAAACCAAGTTATAGAGTCAGTCTAGAGACCTATCAACCATGAATGGATAAATAAAATGTCACACACACAACGGAGTTTTATAAAGAAGAAACAAATGCAAATGATGTCACATGAAGGAAATAGATGGAACTGCAGGTTGTCATGTTAAACAAAATAAGCCACACTCAGACAGAAATGTCTCACATGTTTTCTTTTATCTGTAGAATCTAGATTCTGTCAAAAAAGACATAAAAGTAGAAATAGGACTATATGGAAAGAGAATAGGGACTAGGGTAAAAGAAGGGCGAGAGAAAGTAATGGGAGATAAATATAATAAAATGCATATTACATATATGCAAGAGAAAAATCTCACAATGAAACTCAATATTTTGTCTAGTTAATATACACCAATTCAAAACATGGCAAAAGAGATAGTACAATGGATCTAATAAATGTGAATAGTTTGTTAGATATTGAAATAAAAATTTTAAAAAACTAAGAAGAATCATATATGTAATAACAAAACCAAAGTGCCAAAATTTGAATTTATCTATTGACAGTGACAATCTATACCTAGATATTATGGTATATTCAATAATTAGTTCCAATTATTCATTATGTTTTCCTACTTTTGAACTTCAGGCATAGCCAAACAACTTGCTTTCTCTAATATAAGAGGTTATGATATCAGTGATTCTTTAGAATACGCTTGGGAAGTTGGGTGTGCTCTCTTGCAATCCTGTCTTTGAATTCTGTGGATGGATGCTGACTTTCCATCCTGGACTGTATGATGACAAATTTAGGGCTTATTTTCTCTATGGACCCGCAAACTTGAAAGCAAAAAATAAATGATTATCATTGCATGCAACTGAGATTTGGTGGCTGTTTGTAACACTGCCAATGATGACAGATACATGATTAAATAACCCAAGCATTTTTGTGGTTTACAAGACAACAGTTTAATGCTTGGTTATGCTGTCCATCTTATCTGGATTAACTTCAGCTAGCTTTATCAGTATTTGTTGTAGGATTTGATTTGAAGAAATATTCTCTTCAACCCTGCTGACCTTGTGAGTGAAGGACAAAAGGACATAGTGAATTCTCAGACAGTTATTTGGACTTTTATTCATGACATTTTAATTCTGTTCATATGTCACAAGACAAAGTAAATCACAAGGCTAAAATGAATATACATGTGGAGGAAAAAGGGCTCTTCCCCCACTGGTAAGGCATCACCTGTCACAAAGCCAAGGTAATGTCAACACAGCAGGAATAAATGTTCTTCTCACAGGAAGGAACAGATAGCCTTTAAAAACTATATTTTATTCATCCACTCAACTTTGAGTTTTCTTCTGTTTTTCCTCATTGAATCCACTTTGCACTGCTAAACTAGTCTTGAAATTGAGGGCTGCCTGGTGTGGTTGACCTACCAGGGGGCAGGCACATCATTAAGGAAAACTGACCCTCCCTCTCCTAGCAGATATAAAATAGCAAAAGCACCTCAGTGGTGGGGTTTCCTGTTCACTTTCCTCTCTTCTATGTAGGAATATTGTCTGGATAAAGCTTGCAGAGGTCTTATGCATATTCACCATGAGTTCACATGTGCAACTTCTCTGGACATACCTTTTAAAAGCCATAACACAACACATTTCAGTGAGCCTGGTGTTATCTGATCTCTCTGCGACTTGCTTTTCTCATCTCTAAAACAGGAATGATAATAGAACCTATTTCATAAAGTTGCTATGAGAAATAAAAAGATGATAGCATATTTAAAATAGTGCCTTGCACATAACGAATGCTACATTTGCAAATACAAATAAATGTGTTCTCATGCAAGTGTTTCTTTTTGCCATGGTGAGAAAAAAAGATCCCCTAAAGGCATCAAAACAAAGCAATTCTATTTTCAAAAGTCTGTGATTTAAAAATGAAGCCTTCAAAGGTTGGATGATTGCTTAAACCCCTTTAAATATGCCCTTGTTGTGGGCTTGCAGTCTGACTGTTCCTCGGTGGAAAAGGAATGAAGAATCTGTGTGGAAGGAACAGGACAGCAGGTGGTGGTAGTAGAAAACAGAAGAAAGCTTCATGGCTGGAAAAGGACAGCAGCTGAAGGGTCGGAAAAGCTGTTCATAGCAGTGTTATAATCAGGAACCCAGGTGTGGGAGCTGGTGTCCAAGCTGCCAAGGCCATGACGTGACCCCAGATTTTTAGTCATGTCATGGCTCTTTGTTTTCCCTGATGTAGTCTAACTGCCCAGTTGTGTGTTATGACAAATATTCTCCTCACTCAGGAGGTTTATTAACAACTCAAGAAGCATTCAGCATCCACTTGGGATCTATAGAATTACTGAAAGTCTCCTCTCTCCTCACACAGTTGTTTGCTTTTTGAGTTTAAAGGGGCAACAATTGATCCACACTTGAAAACAAATAAAAAAAATTAGTATGTGTACACAAACCCAGCCTGCTTATTGCCTTTTCTGGTTCCTTGAAGATCACTACTATGTGAAGATGGAGAAGAAAAATATCTGATTGCCTTCTTACATGCCCTGCCTTGTACAAGTAAGCTTAGTCAATGCCTATGCTGTGATGCTTGTCATTAGTTGTATCTTGACAATGCATACCTTAGAATCTTTAGTGTGCCTTTCAGCTCTGGACATTTATACTGGATTTAACAATCTGCAACATATCATTGTAGGAATGGGGTATTATCAGATGTCTTTAAGCATTTTTGCGTATGTACAGCCTTGCATTATAAAGAAGAGATCCATTTTATAGATTACTTAGCATATTTCCAAAATGTCTTCAGACCTGATTTACCTGCTATATATTCTACTGACCTTGCCAGTTTTCAAAGTTGATAGCAAGGCATTTGTAACTACTATGGATGACATTCACTTTTAGCATGTGTTAGGTACACATACTTCTTCACTTAACTTTATGATTAGAGTTATTTATGCATCACCTCCATTTTGCAAATAAAGAAATGGATTCCTAAGGCTAAAGATATGGCAAGGTGGTAGAGGGCTTGCCTACCACCACTAAGGCCTTTGGTTCTATAACATCATATGTGTGTGCACACACATCCATACACAGCCACCACATACATAAATAGAAAAAGAAGGACATAGAGTTCCTAAAAGATAATGAAAAAGTTTTAGACTTAGAATACAAGGGTTATTGAGTGGATTTTGAAACGAGTATTCTTGTTTTTCACTTTCACTTCATTCAACTTTAATAAAAATACAAATGAAAGTAGTGCTAAGGCAATTGAACATCCATGGAAAAGTAGAGGAACCTTTATTTACCTCCCTCTAAATCTAGACATCTCAAACTATACTATAGGCTTAAATATAAAATACAAAACTATGGATCATGTAAAGTGGCACAAGCCTTTAATTCTAGAACTTAGGAGGCAGAGGCAGGTGGATTTCTGTGAACTTAAGGCCAGCATGGTATATGTGTTCTGTTCCAGGATAGCCAAGACTACATAGAAAACTTTGTCTAAAGAAAAAAAAAACAAATAAAACTGTTTTAGTTAAGGTTACTATTGCTATGATGAAGCCCCATGACCCAAAGCAACTTGAAGAGGCAAGGGCTGATTGGGCTTACACTTTCAAATCACTATTTATCAATGAAGAAAGTCAGGGTAGAAACTTAAACAGGGCAGGAACCTGGAGACAGGAGCTGATGCAGAAGCCATGGGAAAGTGCTGCTTATAAGCTTGTCTCTCATGGCTTGTTTCCCTTGATTTTTTATAGAATCCAGGACCACCAGTCCAGGGATGGCACCACCTACAATCAGGCTAGGCCCTCCCAATCAATTACTAATTAAGGAAGTGTCCTACAGGCTGGCCTACAGCCTGACCTGATAGAGATATTTTCTCAACTGGGGTTCTTTCCTCACATAACTATAGCTTGAGTCAAGTAAACATAAAACTAGTCAGCACAAACAAGATACAAAATTATAAAATTTATGTTAAAAATAGGAAGACGTCATTAGGTCCTAGAGATTGGTGAATAGTTTTGCCCTTGATACAAAAATTATGAAACCAAGAAGTAATAGCTCACATTTTTAACCCAAGCATTTAAGAGGCAGAGGCAGGTGGATCTCTGAGTCACAGGACAGCCAGAGCTATACAGAGAAGCACTGTTTCAAAAAGCCAAAAGGAAAAAAAAGGAAAGAAAAGACAATTATAATCCTATAACAGGAAAATGCAAATTAAAAGTTTCATATTTCATCTAACCTCATTCAGACGGGCTATGATCAAGAAAATAGCAGGCAACCAATATTGGCAGAGTGTATCATGAATTCCGCTTGTTATTAAATAAAACTCAGAGCCAGATATCAGGGAAAAGCTGGAATATCAGAGAGAGGAAACAGACCCCAGTCAAATCTCACCCAGCTATCTTCCCGCTTCCTCAGCCTCACTCCTCCTAACTTCTACAGACTGAATCTGTCTTCCTATGCCTGCCTAAAATACCTTTTTTGCCCAGTTGTTTCACATCCAGGTTAAGATTAAAGTTGTGAGCTAATACTTGGTAGTTAGGCCTAGAATTTACAGAAACACAGAAAGATATCTGTCTCTAGATTTATGGGATTAAAAGCATAGGCCACCACTCCAAGATACATACTTGAAGGAATTAAGCTGGAAATGACTTAGAAACTTCCTACCTGAGAACTAGCTCTTATAGTAACTAAAGGTGCTATGGGAGCAATCAAGAGAGAATAATCAATAGTTTTATCTAACTATAAATCTATGAATCACGGCAATGACCAGCATAGGAAGATATTTCCAAGGGGTAATGGACAATAGTCTAATTGGCCCATTGGAGGAGGACTTGAGATTATAATATAATTAGATCATTTCCTCTTTCTCCTTCCTCCCTCTAAACCATCCCATATACCTCTCCTATCTCTATTTCAAATTCATGATCTGTTTTTTTTCACTAATTTATCATATATACATATATATGTTTAAATATATATGTGCATATACTCCTAAATATGTAAGTACAACCTGCTCAGTCTATATAATGCTACTAGTATGCATGTTTTCAGGCTGATAATGTGGTATTGGATAACAAAGTGGTGTGCTCTTCTCTGGGGAAGACCATTTCTCCAACTCTCAGCATTCCTTAGTTGCCTATATTTCTTTGTCTAGGCTTTTCTCTGTCCACATTTGCATCTCTATTGTTGCCCTTGTTTAGCTAAAGTTTAGATGGCCCTGTTGGTGAGACTTTTTGAGTGTAGTTTCTGACATTATTAGGAGACACAGTCTGATTGCAAACTCCTTGTTCCTTTGGCTCTTATACTATTTCTGCCTCATCATCTTCAATGATCCCTGAGCCTTTGGTGCAAGAGTTGTAGTTGCATCAGTTGGGAGTGGACTCTACTACTCTGCATTCTAGGCCTAACTACCAAGTATTAGCTCACAACTTTAATCTTAACCTGGATGTGAAACAACTGGGCAAAAAAGGTATTTTAGGCAGGCATAGGAAGACAGATTCAGTCTGTAGAAGTTAGGAGGAGTGAGGCCGAGGAAGCGGGAAGATAGCTGGGTAAGATTTGACTGGGGTCTGTTTCCTCTCTCTGATATTCCAGCTTTTCCCAGGGGACAGAATGACCAGGAAGCTGGGAGGGACTGGGAACAGTGGTGGATCTCTTCTGCATTTTGATTGGTTGTGGTTTTCTGTACTGGTCCAATTTGTTGCATAAAGAATTCTTCTCAATGAGGAATGAGGACTACATATATTCTCTGTGGGTATAAGGACAAATATTGAGAATATAGTTAGGGAGTCTGCTGGTTTAGTAAAGTGTCAGTGGTATGTTCTCCTCCAAGATTCATGACTTCAATGTTCCTTAGTAGTTGGTTACATTTCGAATATCAGACATGATTTACCTCTTGTTGAGTGAGTCTTAAGTCCAATTACAGAGTTGTTAGTTATCTCCTAAGATATGCATGCTACTGTGAAGGCATAGATTAACTGGAACAAAACTTTATCTCTGGAAAGATCATTTAGTGCCTGAGGACAGAGTGTAGGTCTAAGAGGAATCTAGGAGAAATCTCAGGAATGTGCCAAACAGCCAATAAATTCAAAACTTGGTTTTGTCCTGAAAGTTCAGCCAGTAGATTCAATACTTGGGTTTGCACTGAAGGTTTAGCCAGTAGTTTTCAGAAATTACTGCACCCAGCACCCCTTTACCCAATCCTGAAACGCCAAGATGTGTAACACCCCACTTATGTCTTATGTGTGTTTTCTTTAAAAACTCTCTCACCCCTGAGCTCAGGGCCAAATTCCTCCACTGCGCCCTAACAAAGGCTTTCTACCTGGATTCATTTGAATCTGTCCAAAGGAATAAACTGAACTTCATGTGTTTGCATTGGAATTCAGCTCTCTGGTCGTCTTTGAGGGGTTCCTTGGCTGAGATGCAACAGCCATTACTATACTCTTAGGGCTATGGTGCCTTCTTGGTCATTGTTGTGATTCATAGGCATCATAGCTGGGCAGCACTGTTGGTTACTCCCTCCTTTGGAAGCTTACACGGTACCATGAAAGCTAGTCCTCAGTGGGGAGAAGTTCGGATTAGTTCCAGCTCAAAGGTCTCTGGGCCCTATGTCTGAAATACATGGTGTCTCCAGCAATAGGATTTACCTTCCATGTTTGGGAGGCAATCAAGGGCAATAGCAATAGTCTGTATGTTTCGGAAGTCTCTTAGACAGCCCTGGCCAACAACTCAAAAGAGGGCTTCTCATGTCTGCTGTTGGGGTTTTTGTTAGATGGTCTTTGGTTCCTGAAGGGAGCAATCCCACCAAAAGTGAATGTGAATTTCATTTTTTCCTGCATCCTTACTAGCTAGCATTTGTTGTCCATTGATCATTTTGTAGTTCTCTCTCATAATAACTAGAGCCCCCTATTTTCCATTTCCCCAATCAGATCACTTGCAGCCTGCTATTCCCCTCTCTATTGCTCTCCCTTCCACTCTGTCAAGGGGCCCTTTCTACTGTTCTGGCTTCTGCACCTTATCTGGGATGTGAACTCTGCACCCTTGCTAGCGTTTGTTGTCCATTGATCATTTTGCTGGTCTTTGCTGTTCTGACCAGGATCCCCTGAAATCTCAAAATTATTTTGATCTGCATTTTCCTAATTACTAGAGACAATGAACATTTCTTGAAATATTTCTTAGCTATTTTTCTTTCTTCTTTTCAGAATTCCCTGTTTAGGTCCTCAGCCTATTTTTTTGAATGAATTATTTTTTTGTTGTTGCTTATTCTCTGTTTTTTTTAGTTCTTTATATATTCTGGATATTAATCTTCTGTCAAATGTATAGCTCACAAACATTCTATCCTATTTTCTGGGGTTTGTCTCTACATGTTTTTTTTTTAAATCTGTGCAGAATCATTTTAGTTTTATACAATATGGTTTTGTTTAGAATTACACAAACCATAAGTGATAAAATTTCCCAGCAGCAGAATAAATAGTTAAATAAGATATGTCATGGGAACTAAAGAAACAGAGCACCAAAGGAAGACTATACATCAATGAAGTCTACACTAGTAAATCCTCCAACCCAATAGTAGAATAATTCTACTATTCACATGAGGCCCTGTCCATGGTACAGCATGTGCTAGGCTGCAAAAAAAGCCTCAATTCATTTGAAAATACTAAAGTCACACAAAGCATCTTTTCCAATTACAGCAGAATGAGGCTGTAAATCAATAACAGAGGGAATGTAAATCCTCCATAAGTATATGTGATTAAAACGGCATACTCTTCACAAACAAATAGGCAAAAGAGGAATCACAATATATCAGACAAGACTCAGTGCAATGACAAAGAAAAATGAAAACCTGTGGGAGCCAATGAATGCAGTGCTCAGAAAAGGGATAGCAACAAATAGCAATGTGTGCAGCAGAAAATGTCAGATAAGTAACCCAATTGTATACCTTGAACAACTAAGAAAAAGAAGATCACATAAAACACAGAAAAAGTAAAGAGCAAGGAATAATTAATACCACACTTGACATAATAAAATTTGTCATAGAAAAGGAAGGTGGCTCTATGAAAAGCTCACCATATATGATAAATTGTCTGATATGACAAAGGCAAAAAAAGATAGAGCACACTAACACTAAAAATTGAAAGCAAAAGAGGGAGCCAGGCTTTGTGGTTTAAGCCTTTAATCTCAGATACTGAGGAGGCTGAATCAGGAGGATCACAAATTGAAGATCTGTCTGACTTACAGAGTAAATTTAAGGCCATTTGATTCAATTCAATGTGAATCTGTCTCAGAATAAAAGCTACTGTTAATACATTTGCTCAGCATGTATGAGGTCCTGGGTTCAATTCACAGCAGTGCATAAAGAGGCAGGAGGGAAAGACATTGGGGCAGGAGTGGACTGTCATAAGTTGTAGGCCATCTTGGGATACATATGAGTGGCAGACCAGCCTAGGCTACAGAGTGAAGCCTTGTTAGAAAACCTCGAACAAAAAAAAAAAAATAGAAAAAAAGAGATGTTTACAAGGATTAAATACATTGGAACCCTTGTGCATTGCTGGTGGGAGTGTAAAATAGAGTCATGGAAAATGGCTTGAGAGTTTCTCAAAACTCTAAACAGAGTACCACGTGACTTTGTAGTTCCATTTCTGTATAGAAATCCAGACTGAGAACAAGATTCAAGCAGATATCGATATGCCCATATCCACCATAGTACTTTTCACACTAGCCAAAAGATAGCTCATCAACATATGAATGGATGAAACAATATATGTTATATACATATAGTAGAATAAATATTCTTCAGCTCAAATAGCAAGGAACAAAGTTGTAGTACAGCACAGATGTACGTCACTTAAGTGATATAAACCAGACAGAAGGTAAATTATTCTATGATGCTACTACATGTGTAAAATATCTGTAATAGGTAAACTTATATATAAGTAAAATGGCTTAAATGTGGTAAGAGACTTGGGAAGGGAACTGGGAGCGATCACTCGATGCTTACAGATTCTCTTTCAGAAGAAATAAAGTTTTAGAAACAGCTAAGGAATACAATTGTACAACATTGAAAATACAATTACTTCTGTTGAGCTGTAATGTTTAGATGGCCAAGATGTAGGCTCATAAGGCAAATGCTGTATATGGTCACTCATAATTGGAAAATTTAAAAGAAAGTTGATATCATAGAAATAGAAAATTGGAGACACTAGAGGCTTGCAGTATGGGTCAGGTGGCATAAATAAAAGGTGATAATTAGACACAAAAATTATAGTTGGATAGGAAAATCAAAGTTTCATGTTTTGTGGCACAGTTTTGAGATGAGATGGCAAAGATTTATTGTATATGATTAAGAATGTTTTCCAACAAAAGAAATGACAGGAAGTTCAAACGATAGTTATATACTGTAACAAAACTGATTCTATCAGTAGCACATTGTGTGTTTATGTCAAAATAGTACACTGTACCCCACAGAGATGTATAATTCTTATATGCCAATTAGAATTTTCAGAATGGTTTAAACAGCAAATTATTAATAACATGTTATATCAAAATTTAAAAATGTGAATAATGAAAGTGAGTATTCTGCAACAGTAAAGATAAACCATGCTTCTTTTTTTTTATCAATATAACAAAAGACTGATAGACAAGAAAGTTACAAACTAATGTCCATATTATCATCTCATTCTCTTGGATTTTAAAATAGGCTAATGTCATTTGCAGTAAGGATACAGGCATAGGTTCAAAACTACAAAAGAAAGCAAGGCAGTAATGAATGACTGCAGAGACCAGGCGAGTGGCTAACTGCAAGAGTAGTGGGATATACTGCTGGGAGCCTTTGGGCATGCCAGATTTCTCCCTCTCTTGCTGTGGATAGTATGTATTTGCTGTATATTTATTGTTTTAGTTCTTATTTCTAGAAGTGTTCACATCACTTGGAGGCCTATTAGAAGGGCAGTCTGACAGGCTTTATCAAAAACTTGAGTTCCAAGGATCCTCAAGTGATCTCTGTGCACATTATTGTTTGTAAACCTGACATGCATGTTACATATTTTTTTCTGAAGGTGACGTATGCATTGGAGTTAAAATTATGTTATGCTTGTTTTAGTTCCTACTGGTCTATCAGTTTTCTATGAGTTCCAGGTAGAGAGACAGGGCTAATGATAGTTTTAGGTGTTGGCAATGTATGTTTCAGCAACTCCCAAAACAACAACCAGTTGTAACCATATTACAAACAAAGAAATTGAGATGCTGAACAAGATCAATTGACATTTCCAGGATGTGAGACATTTGTATTAATCTCTAAAACTCTCACACAGAAGCCCTGAATGAGGATGAGGGAGCATGGAATTATTGGAGCAGGAAGTGGGGTTGTGGCCATCTGTGCTGGTTGCAGAGGCTATGAGTGCCAGAGCCACAGCCACGATGGTGCCCTTGAGCCGGCCATTCAAATGGGTCTTCTAGGACACACCATTATCCTTACTTCTTTACAGGCCCAGCCATATCTCTCTTTTGGATGCAAAGTGTAGGAGTGGCTGTTGCTCCTACTGTTTCTGATTTACTGAGGATCTGACTCTGCACTCCGTTTTGCTCTTCCAAAGAAGGTGGGACAGAAAGCCAGACAAAGGGGTAGAAGCTCTAGTAGGGTTGTGCCTTAAAGTTCTCAGCCTTGCTCCACAAGCCTGCCAAGGCAGCAATCTGCTAGAGGATCCTTGCCTCTCAATGGTACACTGAAGTTCCTGGTGACAGGTATGGGCCTCTGCAGAGCAACTGCGCAGACCGAGAGCCCCTTAGGGTGACTCACCCAGCACAGAGTCCAGGTACTTCTAGCACAACTCATGCTCTGCTGCCACCTCATTTGAGGAACTTCCTGGGTTCCATTACTCCTTAATTGACAGAGAAGTTTTGTGCTGAATTTCCCTCACCGCCCATAAATAGCTGGGATTTTCTGATATCCCCTTTCCCCAATATTGTTCTTTGCAAATTCAACGTGAATCATACTCCTGTAAATGAAATATCTTTGGCTGTTAATGACGTTTTTTAATATCACCTCGGCTTTCCACTTAATGCCCTTGGTAACTGATAATATATAGCTGTATTTTTAAAATGTTAACTTAATTGGGGGTGAGAGAGTAATGAGAAAATATTGTTCTTGAGGAAAAGCCTAAAGTACAAAATGTGCTTGAAAATCTATACTGTATATAGTAAGTTACTATGGGAAGCAGTATTATTTTTCAGTGATTCATTATTCATTACAGCTACAATGAAAGATGCATGATATTACGACTTCGAGCTTTATAAATCCAGCTGTTTGTTTTCCATATTTGTGTATACTTATTAGTTTTAATTACACTAATAATTTCCCTGGGTTCTTAAATTTACATTAGCTCTTAAAGTATAGAGAAAACATTCCTCATATAATTTAATCATTTGTGCAAATAGCAGACAAGGAACTTATTGGTTCATATTGTAATTATTGCAGTCCATGTTTTGAGCTCATTTGTGCAATTGCTAAATTAATAATTATCATTTACGTAAGCAGATTAGGTCATCTGCACTCATTTAAAATTATAATTCAGAAATGATTGAATGTTCTTCAAATTTCCCAATTTTTTTAATGCCCTTATTAAAATGGTACATTAAAGAATTTTCCAATTAAGTCTATTATCATAAGTAAATTTGGCTTACTACATATAATTACTCCCATGCTACTGCATATAAATTTTCAATTAATCTATCTCTTTTCTAAAATGCATGGCAAAACAAGTTGATTGTTATAATGTTGTTTGCAACACTTGCTTAAAAGCCAGCCTTGTTAAGCTTGCCAAGCCATTATGTGTAGTATCAAGCAGTATATGAAAATATTCTATAAAAGAGGCAATATACCAGGGATATCTCATACTTTCCACTCTTTACTGTGAAATATACTGTGTAAGAAATGAACTTTTGACTTAACTGCAAAAGTTTTCAGTTTTATATAATACCAAATACTACTTAAAACATTTAAAACCCACACAAGGTTTCAAAATGTCAAATTTTTCAATGATAAATGTAACAGAACACCTACTTGTTGGATGGCTTTTGGTAAATACAGAAACGCAAGAGGAAGAAAAAGAGATCTTACATAGTTTCACCAACCAGAGATCAACTTTGTCTCTATCAATCATTAATCAACCAATGTGTGTCTTCAATATGCAGTCGTGAAATTGAGGTAGTATTGAAGTTAAAGGCCCCAGTGAAAAGAATTTCTTTTGTTTTCTAGCTTTCCTTTGCCACATCACTTATTTTTCATATTTGTTATAAAAGTTCCATATTTGGAAGACATTCTCTATAGGTGAAGACATTTCATTTTCAACCTTTCACATTTACTAGCTGGGTTTTCTTGGACAAGATACTTAATCACTCTGGGCTGCAGCCTCCTCTCTAGGAAAATAGGGATAGTGATGCTTTCACTACTTAAAATATACTTACTGGAAGGACTAAATAGACCACCTTTCACAGAAAGGCCACAGAGTTCAGTAAATGAAGTCTCTTCTCCATTATTACTCTTCTCTTCAATAGGTGATATTTCTTCTCTAGTACTTTGCTAGCTTTCTGTGAGCTATAAAATTAGTTTCCTTTCAAGTCTCAGAGGTTTTATATTATGAAAAGAGAGACACATGAGGAACCATCTTAGCAGTATAGAAAGAGAAGAAATTAAAAGGATGAAAGGATAACTTTTTATTTCAACAGATATTAGCAATGGGCTGTTTAGGGTGATACACTGATTCTTAATAATGCTTTTTATTTTATTTTATTTTTTGCTTGTTTGGTTTTTGTTTTTCAAGACAAAATTTCTCTGTATAGCTCTGAGTGTCCTAGAACTCACTTTATAGACTAGATAGGCCTCGAATTTACTGAGAGTCCACCTACCTTTACCTCCCAAGTGCTGGGATTAAAGGTGTGCATCAACCATCACCCAGCAACATTTAGTGTTTTAATTAATCCCCACAAAGGGAGTAGATAATTAAACTTTTGCTTTTGCAAATGTCTCTAAATTCTTATTGTCAAATTAATGGACATAGACTACAGAAAGATTTTACTGGTTAGTTTACAAAAACTAAAAAATAAAATGTAAAGAAATTTACTTTATGGTGGTATAATTTACATACAATACTCTGAATTTCTTCAAGATACAATTAGATGAGATTTAACAGTTATTCACTAGTGTAACTACCATCAAATTGATCTTTCTGTCACTTACTTAATTTGTATCTTCTATAATATAATTCTAGAGATGCTCCTCAGTTTACCATGATATTTCCTAATGATAGCATTGTTAGTCAAAGATGTTATAACCATCAATGCATTTGATAGAGTTGATACAGTCAACCACCCTGTTCACTGTAGCATATTAGTTTTTTCCTGGCTCTACACTATGACTGACTGGGAGGTGCCAATATCTGTTACTGTCCAGCATTTAGAGAAAAAAAAAATCATAGCAATGGTGTTATTTTGGGTCAATACAAATATCTGAACTTCCAAAAGTGGTTTCTAGTAAATTCATATCATTTTCATTTCATATATATATATATTCTATTGAGTATAATTAATGTTATCTGTATGTACAGGGGCATATAGTGCAGAGCCTGGACAACCTTTTAGTTAGCTCGTGCCTGAAGGAAAATAATTCTATCTCCCTCATAAGCCATCAATCTGAGAAATGTTTTATTTTTATTTTTAATGTGTATATGTGTGTTTGTATCTGTGTGGGAGTATGTGCATGTGAACGCAGATCTTTGCTGGGGCCAGGAGAAATTGTCAGATCCCCTGGAGGTGGTCTTAGAAGTGACCCTCTGCAAGAGCAGTACCAGCATTAACTGCTGAGCTGTATCTCCAGCTTCAATAGGAGCCTTTTTATTTTAACTATTCTAGCAGTCGTGTGGTAGTAGTAACTTGGTGTAGTCTGAATTTGCTTCTCTCTGATAAACAAGATGATATTGAGAAATTTTTATGCATTTATTGGCAATTCTAATACTTTTATCATTAAGCTTCTTCTATTCATGCTTTTGACCATTTGGGGGTGGAAGAGTGTTTGTTTTCTTCCTACTGAACAGTGAGGCTTCTTTATACATTCTCTTCAATTTAATAATTTTTATTTGTTACTAGTGGATAAGGGAGGGTATATGCACATCATGGCACATGTGTGGAGGTCAGAGGACAACTTTACAGAGCCAGGTCTCTACTTCTACCTCTCTGTGACTTTGTGGAGCTCAAATTGAGGTGACCAGGCTTGCATAGCATGTATTTTACCTGAACTATCTTGCAGGCTCTTGATCTATATCTCATATCAAACTTCTAGTTACATTTCTAGTATTTTCCTGTAGCCAGTGGCTGGGCTTTGTTCTAATTATATGTATTTGTGTATGGGAAACTTGAGTGGCAGGTGGGTGGTGGCCCCTTGATGAGGGCAGCAGGAATCAAGCTTGGGTCATGTGGAAGAGTACTCAGTACTCCTAACTGCTGAGTCCTCTCAGGAGCTCTCTTTTTGTTTTTAAATGATTGGTATGAAGTGTATATCCTAAAAAAATCTTTTTTATTTAAAATAGATTTTTTCATATAATATATTCTGATTATGATCCCCCAACTACTTCTATATCCTTTCCATCTCCCCTCAAATTTGATTTTATATTTATCGATTTTGTTTAAGTCAAAGTTCTGAAATTGTAGCCAAGGCTAGTC
Source organism: Sigmodon hispidus (assembly GCA_004025045.1). Taxonomy (NCBI): domain Eukaryota; kingdom Metazoa; phylum Chordata; class Mammalia; order Rodentia; family Cricetidae; genus Sigmodon; species Sigmodon hispidus. The sequence goes on from PVIH01017218.1 coordinate 25,688, forward strand.
TGTAACTCATTATGTAAATTTGTCTGGCCTCAAACTTATGGTAATCTTGCCTCAGCCTTTTAAATGCTATGATTACTACACAGCTCAAGGACACAAATTTTAATGTTTTCTTCTGAAATTTTTATAGTTTTGGGAATTATGTTTACAGATGTGATCTATTATGTATGATTTGAGATATGTATTGATGTTGAGTCTTTCCATTAGTTCTAAAATTATTTCTATCTCCTAGATATACCAGGGAAGAAACATCTATGAAGTCTCTACATGGCAGCTTAAACAAAACCTGAAGAAGGACAGCACCAAGAGGCATGTTAACACAGAAGGAGAAATCTCATGGATCCTCAATTCTAGACAAAAGACATATGCAACTGAGACATCTTAAGAACTCAAGAAAAAGTTTTCCCCAAGGAATAGCACCCCCCGTCACCCCACCAGTTGCTGCTCAATACCATCTTAATGTTTTTATTGCTGTGAAGAGAACCGTGGTCATGGCAACTCTTTTAAAGGAAAACATTTAATTGTGGCTGGCTCGTTTGTAGTTCAGAGATTCAGTCCATTATCTTGGTGGTATACAGACAGGCTTGATGCTGGAGAGGCAGTGGTCTAAGCCACTGGGTAGTACCTTGAACAGACCTCAAAGCCACAGTGACACACTTCCTCCAACAAGACCACATCAACTCCAACAAGGCCATACCTCTTAATAGTGCAACTCTTTTGGGGGCCATTTTTTTTCAATCCACTATAAATACCAAATGTGTTCCCTGAAATCATATACATACAAGTAACATTATGTAGACTTGGCAGGTTGTATTCATTAGTAGTTATCCAACAACAATTAAAGAGGCTAGAGGCTACAATTTTCAGAAAGAGGAAGAGGGAGGTATTTGGGAAGGGTAGGAGAACGAAAAGAGGGAAATGATGTAATTATCTTCTAATTTAATTTTTTAAAATATTCATCTTTACCTTACCTGAATTCCTAACACAGTTTTGTTGAAAACCAGTTAACTTTCTGTACGTGGGTTTATTTCTTGACTCTTCTATGACATTCACCTATACTGCTAGTCTTTCTTTTTTTAAATATATATATACATATATATATGTATATATGTATTATTTGGTGATTTTACATCATGGACCTCATCAAACTTACTTATCAAACCCTCGGAATCATGCCCACTCTTATGATCTCCTCATTTACAAAACCCCTAATCCATGCTGCTCATTTACTTACTGGAGCATAATTAAACTCCCTTCTTAAAGACCAGAAATTTGCATACTCTAGGCAAGCGTTCTACCACTGAATTAAATCTCTGTTTGCCAACCATTGACTAAAGTATCCTTAGAGTAAGTTTTGAAATGAGATGATTTTAATCTTTTAACTGTATTCTGTTTTGATTGCCATCAGATTTCTAGGTCCAATGGCTCTAAACTTGGACTGTTTCAATCATTATCTTTATCCTTATTCAGATTCTAAATATTCTCCAAACCCTGTTTCATCTATTAAAGCCAAAACAATCTATTTAGCTCTATTGCTCTGATTCCAAACATCTTTACCCCTTCTAATCTGCCCACTGATTATTGTCAGACATTTCTAGTATTTTTCATGACAACAACTCATAGTGACTTTACCAAGAAATAAACTTTCATTAAAACTTTTACGTGCTGAGCCATCTCACTGGCTCGAGTCTCCTCTTGTTCTTTTTAAAAGGGACTTGTTACTTCTATTTGTGTGTAGTTTTGTCTATGTGTGCACATACTATGTGTGAGTGCAGTGCTTAGGGTGTTGTAGGAAGTTTTTCCCAGGCTGTTTGGGCCCCGAGGTTTTGTACCTGGTCTGTGGAGGAGGTATTTCTCCCCCAAAGAAATGAATCAGACACATATTACTTCATACTGTTTGGCCCATATCTTAAGCACGTTACTAGCTAGCTCTTTCATCTTAAATCAACCCATTTCTATTAATCTTCCCTCCACGTGGCCCAGCCCATGGCTCACCTGTTCCTTACATGTCTGTCTTCTTCGGGGATCGGATGGAGACTGACTTAACTCCACCCTTCTTCTCCTACCTTCCTGCCTCTGATTCTCCACCCACTTCTACGGTGCTCTACATAGGCCGAAACAGTCCTTTACTTACAGCATACAGAGAACATTTCCACCACATTGGGGAGCCTGGAAAAGTGTGTGAGAGCACCTGGCACAAGAGTTATAGGCAGTTGGATGCTGGGAATATAAATGTGGGTCCTGTGCAAGTGTTCTTCAGTGCTAATCTTTCCAGTCCTGAGTCTGTTCTTCTTAAATCAGGATTTGATTTACATATAGATTGGGGATATTTAAATCTTTATGGCTAGGGACATAATGGCTAATGCCACTATCCATGCCATAAAATAGTTAAAGTCACATATAATGACTTCCTGTTGTAGTCAAAGTAAAAATAATTCCATGGTTTCCAAAGACCTAAAACATATCAACACCCTGTTGATTTATCCTTATTCTGAGCCACTCTACCCATTGCTTTGTATTAAGCAGACAAATAGCCACTCAATCTTTAGAATGTTACTGCATTCTTCCCTACTTGCAGACCTGTCCACTTTGAACCTCACCTCCAAATCTTCATCTATCTACTCCCCTTCCAGGTATCAGCTCACATCGCACTGAATAGAAAGGCTCTACACTTCTCCTCTCAGTTGCCTGCTCTAATTAGTCTTTTTCACAGACTCCTACTCTTTTCATTCAAGCACGTAGCAGAATTTATAACTATGCCTTTCTTGTGACAAGAAAAAAATGTCTACTTTACTCAATGAACCATAAGATCAGGCAAGCAGAGAACATCTGTCTCTTCTATCTCAGAAGCCGTAACAGCACAGATATTGGCACATAGTAGACACTTAAAACAAAAACTTATTGAATGGGAGATTTTTAGCTGCAATAGAAAGTTTCTTATTTGTCTAACCCCTTAATGAAAATGGAATCCTACTTAGCCTAAGCCATGAGATTCCCAAGCTCTTTGTGTGCTAGAGACTAATCTTATTAAGTTGTTTTGACTGCAGGACTATCTGACACCTGCTCCTGGTTTTATTAGGTGAGATTATACCAGTTCCTTATATTAATTTCCTATAGCGTTCTTGAGAATTTCCACTGGAAATAGTTTTATGTTTTCTGCTAATGTACTTACTGGCTTATCCTCAGTGTGCTCCATTCTCCAGGTTCTACCACCCACAATCCTGACTATGTCATCTTCACAACCATGTTTGTACTTACTCTAGTCAAGGAAGACCATGAATTTAACATGGAAAGCCTCCTGGAAGACACTGAATGTTTTAGGACAAATCATTAAAATTCACCTATTTCTGAATAATACATGCTTCTTTGTAAAAGATGCCTCTGCTATATGATGTAGGCATCTGAAGTGAGATTATCTCTACAAAAAACTTTTAAGTCCCCATATCAAGGGAGTTAGGACTATGGGCCTTGAGTCTACTCGCAGTAGAGTTCAGAGCAATTCATTGTCCTGGTTTTATTATGATTGCTGTGTTCAGGCCCAAGCCCTTCCTCTCTTGCCTTGGCAAAGTAAGTTTGCATCTCTTTGCCCACAAACATGAATTTCATTTGAGAATGCAGTTTATTGTAATAAATAAGATTCCGGATTCCAAAGTCAAACTGACAGAACTTGAACCCATCAGCAACTACTAACCATGTGACCTTGAGTAAGCTACTTGACCGGTGTATCAGTTTCCTCATACATAAAATTAGCATAATAATTTCATTTATTTTATAGTGAGATGAGAACACATGGAGCTTCTATTTGCACCACTTGCAGCAAGACTGGGCAATGAAAAGTCTGCTAGTAATTTATATTTGTTTATTTTTATTTTAAACAAAGCCTTTAATTAAAAAGTGGAGCATGCAAAATAATTTGTGTTATCTTTCTTACAATGTGTATCTTAAAAATATAGATATAAGGTATGAGAATAACTGCAGAGACAAAATATCACCTAGCACAATAGTGCGGACATTTCACTTATTTGTCCACAAATAAAAACATTCATGTCCTCTTTCCTAGCTGTTTGTCTTGTGTATAGGATTAAAGAAAAGAGCTATTGACCTCCAAAACTGAAGTTCCTTCTTGTTTGTGACACTTTTCAGACATACAGGGTGCCTGCTACACATACCTAGGCACTTACCAGTCCATGACTCATCTGAATTCAGATCATTAGGCTCAATTGGTAAATCTGTGTTATATAGAATGTGGTAGCATCTTGGCTTAGAACTAAAAGTTCTGTATCCCTCCCATCCCCTTAATCTCTCAGTTCTGGGCAAATTGGTCAGCCCATTTGTTACTGCCTTGTACTTGTCTACGCATAGCTTTTGGGGCCTTTCATCTTGTTCATGTTTCTGTGATACAAAGCCATTGATATCAACTATGATGTAGGTGGCAGTTAAACTCAAATTTAATATGTGCTATTTTATTCTACTTTCTGGAAAAATCCTGTCCCTTTCAGAACTAGAATTCATACTGGGCCTTTCATTTTCTTAGTTTACCTTTTGGTAAAAATTTGACTTCAATAAAAATATGGGACACAATGAAATGCTATTGAGATTGACTTGTTTTAAAAATAAACTGGACCAAGTATAGTACCATATACTTATAATCCTAATTTGGGATGCTGTAGCAAGATCATTAGTTCAAAGCCAGCCTGGATTGCATAGTCGGAAAACACCTCAAAAACATATGTAGGGATAACTTAGTCATAAAATTGTTCATGATGCAAGCATGAGGACTTGAGCTCAGTGCCCAGTACCTGCATAAAAGCAGAGCATTGTGGTATGAACTTGTGATCTCAGCTCTGGGAAGCCAGAGACAGATTCCTTGAGTTTATAGGCTACACAGAGAGCCACTGGCAGGGGAGAGACCCTGTTTCAAAAACCAGTTGATGGCTGATAGCTCCTTAAGAACAATCCTTAAAGCTGTTTTCTGGTCTCTACATGCACATGTACACATCTATATGTTTATGAACATATATATCAACATATGTACACATCTGCATACACATATCTACATGAACACACAAAACCCTAAGTAAATATATTAGTGGTTTTAGTATATTCCATCACAGCTACCTACTGTGGGGCTATGCATTTGTACACTGTAAATATTTGTCACCATAAATATTAGCTTAATAAAATGCTGATTGGTCAAGTAGCTAGATAGGAAGTAGAGGCAGGGCAAGCAGACTAGGGGAATTCTGGGAAGCAGAAAAGCAGAGGAGCAGACAACAGGGAGACACAGCAGTGAGACAGAGAAGAAGCAGGATAAGAATGTTGCATTGAACAAAATGGTAAAAAGCCATGTGGCTAAACATAAATAGAAACATGAGTTAACTTAAAGTATAAGAGTTGTTGGTAATTAAGAAGCCTGAGACATAGACCAAACAGCTTGTAATTAATACAAGACTTTGTGTGATTATTTGGGACTAAATGGCTGCAGGGCTGACCAAACAGGACACAGAAATTTCTGTGACTATAGCTACCTTATTTTACAATATTTTAATAACCTCAAGAAAAAAATCCTGTTTTCTTTAGCAATAATCCCAATTGGCATATTTCTTTACCTCAGGCTCTGGAAATCACTCTTTATTTCCTTCTCTATGAATTGTGGTCCTTTATATCTGGTGTATTTCACATAGTATAATATTTTTATAGTTTATCCAAGCTGTAACATCTATTACTTATTTACTCATTTTAACAGTCAAATAATATTACATTGCATGGGTATGTTATATTTATTTATTCAGTTGATGGGCATTTGGTTCATTTCCATTTTGGAATTATTATAAGTGACACCATAATACATATCTACATACATGTTTTTAAGTGAGGATGTGTTTTCATTTTTCTATTCCTGACATTTTGCATGAGGCTCAACCTATTTTCCAAAGTGACTGTCCTAGTTTACATTTCCATCGGTAGTGCATGAGGGTTTGAATTTCTCCAGTGTTTGATATTATCTTACTTTTTTAGTTCTAGGAATGAAACACAGGGCTCTGAATATGCTAAACAAGCATGATGGCATTGATTTGCACTCTTCAACCCTTATCTTCCTTTTTGATTATATCTATTCTAGTGATCATAATGCCAAATTTTATTATAGACTTGTGTTTCTCTCATGGTTAGTAATGTTATGATTGTTTTCATGAGTCATTAGTATTTATCTTTGTAGAAATTTCTATTTGAATTCTTTTCTATTCATTTATTAGTTTTTTGTTGTTGCTATATTATCATTATCATTTATTATTATTATTATTATTATTATTATTATTATTATTTTACTGTAACCATCCTGACTTTAAACTTATTAACTACACCAAACTCAAGGGTAGTCATAAATTTTTTGGTCCTCCTCCCACTTTCCAGCTGCTGGAATAACAAGCATTCAAGGCATTGTCTGACTCATGCAGTGCTAGAGATTGAAGCCAGAGCCTTATGCATATTATTGGGCAAATACTTTGCTAACTGAGTTACATTTTCAGCCCTCTTATTCATTTTGAGCAGTTTTCATTTTACCAATATTCTTGCTATGAGTCTTATAAGAGATACATTATTTTCAAATGTCTATGCAATTTTAAATTGGCATTTAGTTTTTAAAAGTGTCCTTTGCAGTAAATTGTTTAAGTTATAACGAAGTTTCATTCATATATCTTTTCTTTTATTGTCAAATTCATACCCACAAAGACTTAATCCTGCTTTCTTTTGTATAATTTTATATAGGTTAAGAGCACTGAGACCTTTGATCCACTTCTGGTCTAATTGTTGTATGTGATGTGAAGGTAAAAGGCAACTTCACCCTTTTGCATGAGTCCATCCAGCTGTCCTGGAACCATTATTATAAAGAATAGTCTTTTCTCAAGGAATAGTGTTGAAATCAATTGACTGGATGTACATGTTTATTTGGGGACTCAAGGTTCTAGTCCTTTAATCTACTTGTCTACATTGACACTAGCTACACTGATTATCACTGTGCTGTAAACAGTAAATGTGTATCTTCCAACATCCTTTTTCAAGATACATTTTGGCTTTTCTGGGTCACTTGAATTTTCATATGAATCTTTTTGTTTGTTTTGTTTTCTGAGTCAGGGTTTCTCTGTGTAGTAAGTACTCACTTTGTAGACCATGTTCGCCTCTACTCAGCAGTCTGCCTGCCTCTGCCTCCCAAATGCTGGGATTTAAAGACATGTTCCATCACAGTTCAGATTCCATATGAATCTTAGGAGTAGGTTGCCAGTTTTTCAAAAGAAATTGTTATTCTAAATGATAGGGTTGCTTGGATATACAAATTAATTTGGACACTTTGTCATATTAACAATATTCTAGCTAATAAATATAAGTTGCCTTTCTACCTGAATATTATTTATTTCAACTATCTCTAATAGCTTTTAGAGTATATATTTAGTAATTCTTGGTTAAATATCCTCTTAGTCCACTTTGAGTCACTATAACAAAATACATATTTCTTAGAAGTTTATCCAGTTATTATTATTAAAATCTTAACAGTTCATATTGATGTCAGTTTCATTGCTATAAACACTAATTGACACCATTTTTGTTATACATATTATGCATGCATATGTCCTATGTCAATCAGCATAAAAATCTAATTTTTGTACAAGGTTCTTTAAAATAAGACAGGATAGAGAAGTGACAGAAATATATTCATAATATGCTTTGTATTTCATAATGCAGTGACCTATGCCAATGCTTTTTACTTATTCATAGAGAATCAAGCTATTGTGCTTTCATTTAGCTCAAAGAGCTTTCTCTAGTATTTTTCTTTGTTTTTTGTTTTTTTGAGGTAGGGTCCCACTGTGTAGAGCAGGTTGGCCTTAAACATGCATTGGGATCACAGGTATGTACCACACATGTCTACAGTATTCTTACAGTGCAGGTTTGGTTTCTAATAATTTTTATTTACTCAGAAGTGTCTTAATTTTGCACTTTTGAAGGATTGTTTTTTTCTTTTCTTTTGAAAGTTTATTTTATGTGTATGAATATTTTGCTTGCATGTGTGTCAGTGTATCACATATGTATGCCTAGTTTCTGTGGAGACAAGAGAAGAGTGTTAGATTTCCTAGATCTGGAGTTACAGACAGTTGTGGCCTGCCATCTGTGGGTACGAGGAATCAAACATCGTTCCTTTATATGGGCAACAAGTGATTCTTTTATTTATTTATTTAATTTTTCTCTTTAGTTTTTTTGATATAGGGTTTCTCTGTGTAGCCCTGGCTGTCCTGGAACTCACTCTGTACTCTGTTTTGGCTTTAAACTCAGAGATATACGTGCCTCTGCTTCCTGAGTGCTGGGGCACCATCACCACCCAGAACAGGTGCTCTTAACCTCGGAGTCATCTCCCAAATTACTGAATAGTTTTCTTGTTATAAATTTTCATAGGACTTTTACAACTTTAACTATGTCATCCTACTGACTCTGATGGCATGGTTTCTTCTTTTTCTTTCCTCCTTCTTATTTTTTATTTATTTTTATTTATTTATTTTTTTAATAAAGTCTTACTTTTTTATCCATGTATCCCTTTGTTCAAACTCCCTTCCCCCTTCCAGCCCTCCCAGTCACTCTCTCTTCTCCCCATCTCCTTATCTTCCCCCCAGCAAGGGCAGGAGGTCCCAAGGTCCCAAGGTGGCTTAGTTCAGCATCCACTACTGGCAGATCCACTTTCCTCATCCCAACAGTGTCATGGTTTCTTATAAGAACTCAGCTCATGCTATTATTGGAATTACTTTTACATAAGCTTCTTCTGTTTTCCTGCTTTCAAGATTCTGCTGTTATAGTTTGACATTTGGCTATCATGTGTCTATAAGTATAGCTCTTTATGTTGATTGAGATCCTTGGATATGCAAATTATTGATTCTATCAATTTGGGAATTTTTTTATTCCTTCTTTCTATAAATCTTTGTGCTTTTGTCATTAATTTCTATGAGGAACTTCCAAAAATATACAAGGTGCCTCCCTCCCAGTTTCTGATTTTCTTTTTCTTTTTATTTATAGAGCTTTTCCATGGAACATTCCCTCCTGTTCCTTATATATGATAATCTTAGTTGTGTATCTTCACGTCTACTGACTCTTTGGTTGTTCAGATATGCTTAAGATGCCTCTAATAAAATGTTTTCTTTTAACTCTCAGGTTTTTGACTTGCTTCATTTTCTTAATGCTAATATAATTATTGATTTTTTATTTGGCTAAGGACTTTTTTTAAAAAAAAGTTTTAGATTTAGAGATCAAAATTCTGTTCTTACCCAGGACAATTTTTGTTAAGTAGTCCTTCCTGGATGTATAATACTTTCTATGCTTTTGTTAAAAATTGGGCATCTTTTGCATCACATGGTAGAGTCGAAGTCTGGGAACCTGGTTTTTTCCTCGTCAAAATTTCTTATTCTCAGCTGTTCTTGCATTTCTGGATCAGTTTTTTTAAAATTATATATATATTTATTTATTATTTGGTGATTTTACATCATGTGCCCCATCAATCTCAGTTATCAGTCCTCTCAGTTTCATACCCACTCTTATCATCTCCCCATTTACAAAACCAGCCATTCATGCTGTTCATTTGTTTACTGGAGCATAATTAAACTCCCTGTGGCCAGACCCTTAAAGAAAACAAGTCTTGATTCCCAGCACCCACATGGCAGCTAACAACTGTCTGTAGTTCCAGTTCCAGGCAAACACCAAGGCAAATAAATAAATAAATAATAAATAAAGTTTAAAAAAAAAAAAGAAAAGAAAACAAGTCTTTCCTCACCCACACCCCTGCCAGAGGCCATCAATGGAGAACTGAGGCACTGTGTCATTTAGCTATGTTCTAGCCTTGAGCTCTTGCATACAATGATATCCTTTTCTCTTTTTAAAGAGTCCACTAATGAGTGAGTATATCCCCTGCTTTTCTTTCTGGGTTTGTGATAGCTCCCTCAGGAGAATATTCTTCAAATTCATCCATTTGCCTGCAAATTTTAGGATTTCAATTTTTCTTTCTTTTCTTTTCTTTTTTTTTTACTGCTGAGTAGTACTCCATTGTGTATCACAGTTTGTTAATCCATTCTTCAGTTGATGAGCATGTAGGTTGTTTCCAGGTTCTTGCTATTATGAATAAAACTGCTAAGAACATAGTTGAGCTAATGCTTTTGGAGTGCAAATGAGCATTTATAACTAATAAGTCTCTGAGTGGATATTTGAGAACTGGCTGGCAGGACAGAAAATTCCATCCACAATAAAGTCTTCATGTATTTTTGAAATTGAAAGCAATGCAAACCACATCATAACCAATTTCTTATCATTCATTAAACTACTATCAATTCTAAAATTTCCTTTTTTCTGAAGCTGGAGATGGGTCCTGGGCCTTCCACATGTTAAGCATATACTCTGTTGCCACCCTGATATAACTTTATAAAATGGTCTAGAAATGTAAACTAGTAAGAGATCACTTTCATTTTTAATTATGTTTCAATTTAAATTTTTTTTATTAAATGTGAAGCAAATTTTAAAAAGTCTGTTTGACTTTAATTTTCACTGGATTTGATAATAAAGAAGGAAACTTAATATGGCAACCAAGACAGTTTGATAGTTGAAAACATTTTGCAGTAAAACTTTCTATGCCTCAAACCTGAGAAGTCACTCAAGTTAGCCTAGCATGTAAATTAGCACACTTGAGTTTAGTGAAGAAGATGTGTCTGAGAGATCAGCAGTTGGGAGTATATGAAAAGGAAGGGTAATAAAGTACAAGGAAAAAATTATTGAACTTACTAGTCCTTAATGACATTGTTCTGCATCTCACTCAAAAATTTTCCAGACTGCATTATGCCAGGTGAAATGGTATGTCGAGCAAGAATTGATTTCACCAGAGAGGAGTCTCTAACTGAAGAGAAAAGAGACATATTTGTAGGGAGTAAATAGTAAAATAGCAAGTACACCTGTATTAAAACACCTTATTAGAACAGGGCATGGCACACAATAAATACTTGTTGAATTGATTGCATAAATTATACTGAAATTTATTATGAGAAGAAGATACTGAACTAGTTTTTGAATTCACACGATGAAAGGGATTTTCTTGGCAAGCATTCATCCTGAATACAAAGATATGTTTACTACATTAAGGGTATAAGCTGGCTCTGAGCATGATGTAAATATTCCTGTGTATCTACAGAATTTGCGTACATAGGAATAAATTTAGCAGGAAACTCGAGATCTTGGACTAAAAGCTTATTACATTGAAGTGGTTTGGCAAGGTAATTTACAAAGCGAGCATGCAAAGGCGCCAAGATCATTATGAGATCTTGTCCCACAGAGACAGCTGACCCCAGCTACTGGGAGCTCACTGGCTCTGAATTGACAGCTGGGGAACCTGCGTGACACTGAAATAGGTTCTCTGAATGTGGATGACAGTTGTGTGGCTTGAGCAGTTTGTGAGGACTCTGGCTGTGGGACCGATTTACCCCTGGTGCATGAACTGTCTTTTTGGAACCCATTCCCTTTAGAGGGATACCTTGCTTAGGCTTGATATTGACGGGGAGAGGCTTGGTCTTGTCTCAAACTGATATCCCAGACTTTGTTGACTCCTCATGGGAGGCCTTACCATCTCTGAGGAATTTATGGGGGAATGCTGGGAAGTGAGTGGGAGGAGGGAAGGGAGGGGAAAGTTTGGTTCATACGAAAAACAAAAGAAACATAAATAAAAATGTTTTTAAAAATCTAGCTGTGACTTTGGAGGTGTATGCTTACATTTAAAGGCAAATGAAACTAGGAACCTTACAGATGTTTCAAAGGTGTAGAAGTTGAAGACTTATTTGATCCTTAGAAAGATTCATTCATTTTTTTAGTCTAGAATAAGGATCCAGGATCTGTTTACATGTCTTTCTTTGGAGAGGAAAAGAGGAAGTGCCTCTTTTGTCTTACATGTACAGAAAACTCCACTTTTCTCTATTCCTTACCTGTCATAAAGTATGCATAAGTTACCTGACCCGCTTTTGTAGTGTCACCTCAGGGGTGAGAATGAAGGGGCCTGGAACTGAGGGCATTATTTGCTTTATAACTGAATGAGAATAATCTCTCTTTGATCCAGAACACCTTGTGTCCATTCAGAATAAAATTAATGAAGATGAATATTAAAAACCCAACACAAATGAATTGTTTCCACGATCTGTTGTCACAGATGCATTTGCATTCAACCAAGAGTATGCCATGTGTAAAGCACTTACAGGATTCTCAAGTATAATATATGAAAATAATAACATGACAGCTAACAAAAAAGAAAAAGAAAAAAAAATTCCCTGAGTCTGAGTTCTCTCAAGACTGGCTGGCCATCTGGTTAATAGAGCCTATATGAAGGCATGATAAAAATTGAAGTTAATACAAAATATATTTCTTTAAAGAGATAAGCCCTTTACTTTGTTAAAATCTTGAAGGCTTTTTATTTTGTGGTTATTAATGATTTCATTTGTTGGTAACTTACAAATGAGCTATCATAGCAATTGGCAGACAGGCCATGCCGGAAGGCACTGCTATAAATATTATTTCATTTCCTGCCCATAAAACATTTGAAATGGCTTAGAAAACTTCCACAATATTTTTCAATATGGGATAAATGAAGAAAAAACCCTCTGATGTTTGATTTTTGTATTCTGTTGGATCAAAATGATAACAGATACAGAGGTCAGGGAATGTAGTTCTGGAAAGTCACCTGACTTTGTGGCAGCAGAAAATAGCTGACCTACATTTTTATTTTGTTTTGCTTTGCTGGTTCCAACTGAGACACAAAAAAATTGTAAAGGGAAAGCTGAGGGTAAGTACAGAATTATAGAATGTCAGGAGCTAGCTTCCTATCTCTAGCCTATACATCCCCAGGTTTCTGGGAACTGGTCTATGATGATATGACCCAGCACTATACTTCCTACCTCATCTCTTCTCTTGATCTCTAGTCATGATAGAATTTATATGGCTTCTGCAGTGGCAAGTGGGCAGTGCGATACCTTTATGTATTTGATCATACTGGCCTATTCATTTTGAAGACTTATGGTCTTTTGACCTTCTCCATCTTACCTCTTTGACAGGAGTCAAACCGTCCTTTTGGATTATGTTTTGTTGTGACATTCTACTTCATCACCTCCTTTTAGATTATACTTCTCCCCAATCTCTATGACTCTAACTGTTCAACTGTCTGTTTCCACATATATCATTGTTTTTGTTTATTAGTTTTGTTTTTTTTTTCTGAGACAAGATTTCTTTGTGTTGTAACAGCCCTAGTTCTATAGACCAGGCTGGCCTTGAGATCAGTCTGCCTCTGTCTTACCAGTGCTGTGATTTAGGGCTTGCATATATCATTGTTTACTGAAGTTATCTGTGTTTTTCTTTCTAACCTAACTTTAAAGTCATATTCCTTTACTTGACACAGTTTCTGGAATGTAGTAGCCAGCCATGAAATACATGCTTGTTAAATAAATTAATGGATGGTAAGTGGGTACTTGAACAAACAGAAATACAGTTTTATGTTCCTCATTATTGGTTAGCATTATAGAAGAAATAATTAATATAACTCAAAGCATAACTTCGGGATTATAGCAACAGAGGATGCAAACACTGCCAGTATAGCATCCAACCCTTCCAGAGACATAGCCAGCTTTAACACCTCAAGGAAGAAGTCTCTGCTTCTTGAGTCAATAAATTCTGTATTGGTAGTTTTTATTTCTCTAAAGTTTATTTGTTCTGTTGATCTGAAATGTGCTTTCTTATAATAGCTGCCTATTTGTTTTCAATCTCTTTTGGGCAGTGATAGAAAACAATTGTATGCCTCTCTTCCATTTTCTATCTTGTAAAGAGTCAATACTTCAAAGCTTAGTTTTCTTCTTCCCGGGCCGAACATATAGTTCCTTTAACATTTTTATTTTTGTTACACAGTCCCAACATCTGTCCTCAACCTGGTTACGTTCTTGGTGCATTTTCCTCCTCTCACTCCTAAATGTACTATCTATATTTTAACATGATGTTCTGGTGTTCTGACCCCTGTCTAGTAAGGTTATTACTTACTGCTTATGCACATTTTCATCTTGGGGACCAATGCCAATGACACTACTCAATATTATCTTCTCCCATTATCCTACCACTAATTCCCATTTTTGCAGTTCACTAATACTCTTGAAAGGAGGATGAATTTTTTTCTTTCAAACTCAGAAGGTGCTCTGCCACTATTATGAGCTCAGCATGGCAAATATGGATATATAGGCTGGTGAGGAAAAATGTATCACAAAAGAAACAATAAACAAACCAATGCTGTAAGATCAGGACAACATTACTTTAATGCACAAATTGAATCTTCTAGGCAGGCTGGCAATTACCTTCTATGCTGTCACTAGTTTGGTACACATAATAGAAAATGGAGATGGGATAACAAGGCAAAGCTTTTAGCAATGTTGTTACATGAACATTCAGTCTAAAGATACAGTCTCACCTCACACCCTCACATACTGACATGCAAAATTACTGCTGCAGTTGATTTTGCCAGAGTGTGCTGGTAGATGATGCAATCCTGCTATAGCGTTCCAACATCAGCCAAGAAACAGGTATATCAAAGTTGGATGTGGCCTTTCTGTCCTAAGGAGCATTGACAAGAGCTAAAGATTCTTTGTGAACAAATGTGATGACAATTATCTTATGGCTTGCTCTCTCCAAAGTTCCTGATGAAATAACACCCACCTAAGTGGGTAGAGTGAAATCTCTGAGCAGCAGCCTTAGATTCCTATCTTTTCATGTCAAGCACTTACACAGTTTTATGTGTCCATTTGTACTCATGTTCTGCTGACAGGAAAGGATATTAAAAATTTTGTGCAGAGGAAGATTGAGATTGCTGTTTTATATACTTATAATGCACATCTAAATGGTCACTGGAATAAAATAGTACTAATCTCAACTCTATATGAGCTGACTATTAAAAGATCTATATGGGAAGCTAGCTTGTTCAAGGCACACTCATACAGACTTAGCATTTTAAGGAAGCAATACTGGCTATGTGCTGAGAATTTTTGACAATTTGGGCTTTCGTAAGTTCTACATGCTTGCTTGTGTCTGCTAATCTCGTCTTGTGTGTGTGAATGCCTTCCAAATCACACATTGTTCACTGAATCCTGATAAAGTAGAGTTATGCTTCAAAGTGAATTTTGACAATCTTACATTTAGGGACATAACAGAAAAGTCACTGGATTCCCAACAAATGCAGCAAATGCTCTACCATTTTCATATGGGCCAAAGCACAAGCTAATGAGAGAATCAGTGATCTCTGTCTTCTGTCATTTCTTCCATAGACATAAAGAATTAGTTATTTACTTCCTTGTTCTTTGAGCTTCAAGAAACAGTGTTTTCTGAAATAGTCCTATAACATGTGGAATTACATTATCTGAGCTTTCTTTTTGATCAGTTTGGGTCAGTTGTTGTTTAATATGGTTTTGTTGGGTTATAAATGCAGTAAGTGATAAAAATGATATCTATTTATTAATCTTAATGATTCATTGAGGTAGAATACTAAGAATTAGTTTTAGTTCTTGGTTATAATGTGGCAGTCCCACTGTGCTAACCATTTATCGCTGCTCTTTTATTTGAACCTCATCAAAACATAAGGGGCAGACTGCTGTTGTCCTCATTCTTCAGATTATAAACTGAGAGCAGTGGAAGTGAATTGACTCTCAAATTTACTCAAATGCTAAGTGGAAGAGGTGCTTCTTAAGTTCTATCCTGTCTCCCTCAATTCTAGACAGGTTAAAACTGAAGGCCAGGAAAAAGAATTAAAAAAAAAAAAAAAAAAAGCTGTGCCTCTGTTAATGGCAAGTCAAGGCTTTGACTCCTAATTCAATGTTCCTTTTACAACTTAAAGCATCTGAGCTCTTCAGGGAAATGGAGCATGTTCTGGACAACTAAATCAATGTTCCCTCTTCAACAAGATGTAGAAACAAAAGCTGAGCAGGAAGTCATCCTGGTTTTGTCTGGCAACGCTTATTCATTAAAGAGAAAAGGAAGAAAGAAAATCTTCTGTCCTTTAAAATAGCCCTTTTTGGATGAGCATAATGTTACATAATGACATACTCAGGCAAATGGATGTGGATCGATAAGGAAGCACAGAACAGTCTTCTTCTCACCAAAATGGTTCAATAGATTTGAGCTGACTGGCTGCTTTAGGCACTAGTTGCATGGTACATCCATTACCAGGAAAAAGCTAAGCACAGTTTGGCAATTCTTCTCAATAACAAAGAAAGCTATCTTTCAAAAGCAAGAAAATATTTTTTGGTTGTTGTTCTTTGTCTTGATTGATATGTGGCTAAAAGGAATGATGCTTTTAGGATAGATAACAGTGCTTGCTTCCTCTGTGTCTGAAGACAGCAGATTGGTTGCTGGCCTGGCCCAAGGTATGTTCAAGGCACAGATGAAAGTCAGTGAGTTTGGTTGGACCTTCAATAACTCTGATTGTACACTGTTTTAGAATGCCCTCCTATGTGTCCCCTGGAGCCTGCTTTGCAGTTTCTTAGTGTGCCAAGCACAGCATATGGTAGGTGATGCATAATTGTTAGCTCAATCAGTGACTGATGGGTAGATTTGGCTCAGATTACCAAGGTTCAAAGCAGTGAACCCTGCCTTTTAGAAGTACTTAGGAAGCATAAAAGGATACAAAAGAGTGATTTATGAGGCTTTTGTGAATGAAGCAAAATGTCTGTAAAGATTTGGTATTTGCTGTTGCTAGTATTTCCCTTCATACAAGGGCCATTAACTGTTCCTTGTAGACCTGGAGAGAGTATGCTGGCCTTGGCTCCAGACATGAAATCCAATGTCATTTGCTGATGTCTGCGAGATGATCACTTGCTCTATGGCATGACAAGGCGTGTGGTTTGCCAGTTTACAGTAGCACAGATTAATACA
>PVIH01017219.1:0-42638 GCA_004025045.1 Sigmodon hispidus
TTTTTTTTTTTTTTTTTTTTAAACTTTATTTATTTTATTATTTATTTATTTGCCTTGGTATTTTGCCTGGAACTGGAACTACAGACAGTTGTTAGCTGCCATGTGGGTGCTGGGAATTGAACCCGGGTCCTCTGGAAGAGCAGACGGTGCTCTTAACCGCTGAGCCATCTCTCCAGCCCCGCCAGTCAGTATCTTACTGCATAGTACAGGCTGGCCTCAAACTCACTATGTGCCCTAGTTTGTCCTGGAACCCACAATCCTCCTGCCTCAGATTCTTGAGTGTTGAGATATGTGCATATGCCACTAATTTTGGATGCATTGTTATTTCTCCTTAAAGAACTGAGATTGAGGAAGTAACTTCTCAGTTCAAAGTTTAGAAAGTATCCAGAGACAAGGCCTGCAGATGCTGGCAACTGCATAGCATCATGCAGCTACCTGGACTGCAAGGCTAGGAGAATGAAAGTGGCTGGGTGTTCTGAGCTAGAAGAGTCTGCCATGGTACAGAACATATTGGCATACCCGATGTCTTCAAGTACCACATCTCCTCTGCCCAGCTCTTTAAAGGATTCTTTCCCTCCCGTTTCCCTGTCCATCTAGAAGGGAGTACCCAAGCAGGAACATATGCCTGACCCCAGGGCTGCAAGGCAGGGCAGGGTTGTTTCACACCAAGAGAGAGGTGCGAGGTTAAGGCTTTCCCTGTAAGTGTGCTGCCAGCATGCCCTAGGTGACAGCTGTTTCCAGTGCTACTGCTAGTGAGCTTGCTATAGCCTGAGACCCCCACTTCATCTTTGAATTAATTTGTTTTCTTATTTATTTTTTGTGTAGGTACAGCTGCATGTGCCTAGGTGTACTTGTATGGGGACTGTGAGTGTGTGTGTGTGTGTGTATGTATGTGTGTATGTGTGTGTGACAGAGAGGGAGAGACAGAGAGACAGAGATTGAGATTTTCATCATCTAGATACATAGTCTTCTCTGGACTGAAACTCACTCTGTAGACCAGGCTGGCCTCCAACTCACAGAGATCCACCTACCTTCGCCTCCCGAATGCTGGTACTAAACATGTGCACTACCATGCTTTACACTTGGCTTCAGACTTAATTTTGAAAATCCTCCTGGAAATGCAAGGTTATTTGGTTATGCCACCAGCTTTTGTGGCATGAAGTAAGGCCTTCTCAGGTACACCCTAACAGGTGACTCTATGTAAGATGGGGAGTGAGCACTGTCCCTATGGCCCTCTTGCTTTGGAATCTTCAGAGTCTGAGGGCCATTTTTACACAAATGAAACCATATGCTCATTCTATCCAGTTAACAGCTTGTGGTGTGTGTGTGTGTGTGTGTGTGTGTGTGTGTGTGTGTGTGTACATGAACACAGGAGCATGAGTGCTCAAGGACATCAGATCCTTTTGTGCTGGAATTATAGGCAATTCTGAGCCAACTAACGTGGATGCTGAGAATCGAACTCAGGTCTTCCGGAGGAGCAACCCATGTGCTTAAGCTCTAAGCTATCTCCATGCTCTTGCCACTGCTACTCTATACTCAGGTTAGCTCCCCAGCTAAGCTGTCTCAGGACTCCTACCTTCTTCTTAAGAGCCCACACTCTGAAGTTGGAACTTTCCAGAGGCCTCTGTGGAAACCAAAGACCTACAGGATGTGAACAGAGCACCCGTGGCTCCATAGCAAACAACTCTAAACCTGAGGAATCTAAATGGAGGGCCATACTAACAGCTCATTGGACATGCCCTTTGGACAAAATGTAATGGGGAGTGTCTCTCCCCTGTTCTTGTCCCTGTCAGCTAGGTAGTTGGGAGGGGCTGAATTATTTTAAAGTCTGCTCACTGACATGTCTGTTGCTTACTGCTAGCTGTTGGGTGACATGTTACCTGTTGATCAGAACATCAGTTGGCTTCCCTACCTTATGGCTGCTGTATTTCAGGAGCGACTATGTGGGAAGATAGACCCCCTTTCTAACCTTGGAAATCATGTCATTCACACCATATTGTATTTGTACAAAACCACTTACTGAGGGGTGCCATATCCATCTCAATAAATATAAAAGAGTTTGCAAGCACCTTTCAAACCCATCAACAGTGCTTCATAGCTTCCTTTTCTTTCATGCAGGACTTGGGAACTTATTCTTCATTATGCCTGGTCTCCTGTTCCCATGGTTACTGTCATACCACTTTTTATTCCACGATGGCTTTGTGGAAACCAGAGCAGAAGAAATCCAGACTTGCATGCACTCAGCAGGGGTCAAGAGCTTAGTGTGTCTTCATATGGGGAAGCCCAGATTTCTATTATAATAACATTTGGTGTAAGTGACACATAGACCCCAAGCAAGGTAGACATGACCTCTTTTGCAACCATCTAAGGTGGATGGGCCATGGCTGGCACGGGAGTTCTGCTCTGTGAGGTCTTGCATCCCAGGACTCTGACACTTTAGGTCACCAAGTGGCCCAGAGGCCAGCATACCCGTGTTGTGATTGCTGAAAAGGAGGTCACAAATGTACTTTGGAATGCAGGCTTTCAGAACTGTCATGTGATACTTCAGAATATATCTTACTGGCCAGAACTTCTCCACATATGCACTCCTAGCTGTGGGAGACTGGGAATTGTAGTCTTTATGCTCAGTGACCTTATGGCAAGTGAAAATTGCAGATGCTCTTAGCATGAGGGAAGGGGCAGAAAAGACACCGTGGGGTCAGGGAATGGATTCTGTCAACTTTAATTAAAACTCTTATTCACAGGGAAGATTTACTTGCTGATATACTGTCCCAGGTAGAGAAAAACTAACGGTCTAAAATGACAATATATCTTACCCCGTTTGTAAGTTTTTTTTCATCAGTTTTCTTACACTTTTTTTTTCAAGTTGGACAATTTTTTAGGGGGAGGGACATATTGAAGGAGTTACAAATTACATAATAAAGCAAATAACTTGTTTGTGTCAGACAGCGATAGCATGCTTTATTTGGCCTTAGAGTTGGAGCTGGTGGCAGGTAGCTATATGTGTACACTACAAAAATACTCAAAGAGGGGGTCTGTGCCTGGCAAGCGAGTTTTTTAAATTGCCATAAAAGGCTGCTGTTTACTTTGGTAGAAGCATGTGGAAACTTTTGTCAACTGGATTGGGTGTTTCTATTTATTCCAGTGATATTTTGGATCCTCTCATAGCCTAGTGCTCTGGGCAGCTGTCCAGCTGGCTTGCCCAGCCCATTCTGTGTATGAAGACATTTAGAGAGACTTCACAACTTAGAAAAGATGTGTTATCTCCCCTAAACATATGACTTCGTCTTCTGTAGGTGGAGTGGGTCCCCGTGGACTATGACTGCCTTGTTATGTATGTAAGTCATAAGATTTGTTAAGAATACTGGAACCAGTTGTCATGCATGGGGCGGCTTAAAATAATGTATTTTCTCACGTTACTAAAGATGAAAGCTTAAAGCCAAGGTGTTATTAGCAGGACCCTGTCCCTTCTAAAGGTGCTGGAGGGACATTGGCTCCAGGCTGTCCCCCTAGCTTTTGGTACTTCTTCCACTTATGGCCAAGTGAATCCAACCCTATATGCATTTGTGCCTCTAAATGTCCCCTTTTTATAAGGATTCTAGTGACATAAGATGAGGGAGTCATTCTATAGTATAATCTTTTCTTAATTAACTGAATCTGTAATGATCCTAGTTCCAATTAAAGTCACAGTGTGAGGTATTAGGAGTGAAGAGGTTAACATATGACTCATCTTGTATCAGAAACATCCATATACAGAGTGATCATAAGTGATTACATATGTGTGTTTCATACATGTGTGAGCAAGACTGTGTGTGTGTCCACAAATGTGGGTGAATATGTGTGAGAGCATGCATGTGTGCTTGAGTATATATGTGGGAGAGTGTCTGAATAAGTATGTGAATGAGTATGAATGTGAGTATGTGAGCATGTGGATGGACAGATATATAAGTGCATGTGTGATCAAATGCGAATGAATAAGTATGTGTGTGTGTGTGTGTGTGTGTGTGTTAGTTGAATGTTTGATGAGAAAAGGGCTCAAACACAGACAATTGGAGCCTTGTTAGTGTGTGAACTTGGCTATCCCCATGCACAGGGTAGAGCACAGTCACTGCTGGAATGGGCACCTGGAGCTGGCTCTGGTAGAGGTAGATGCTAGCAGACATATTTGATGCTTGATTTTTACAATTAAAATCTCACTGCAGGCGATGTACACCACCAGATTATTTTTCCCTGCAGCCAAGAAGTCCAGTGGAGGACCGTTCCTGGGTAATGAATTCAGTACTCACTGTTGTCATAAACAGTGGCCCATAAACTAGGCAACAGCTATTGCCCCCCATCTTCCCTTTCTGCCCTGCCATCCGCAGCTCATTCATGTTGGCCCTGTGTCTTGTTTCTTGTTCCCAACAGGGCTTCATCAGCTCCTGGAGTCATGTTCCAAACTAAGTCCAAAGGCTTGTTGACAGAATGCTCTGTCCTCGGGTTCTTTGCAAAGAGCCCTGACCGACTTCTTCCCATGCCTCATTGGTTATAGTCATGTCACTGGGACAGGAAACGCGACTGTCATAGCTGGCTTTGACTCATGCAGTGTTAGTCTATGGATCTGGGAAGGGCCAGCCGCCTTGATACATATATCTGAACAGAAGCTTTGAGGGGTGGTGGAGGCCAATGTGGAAGGTAATTCCCTAGATCTGCTACACAGGATTTGAGCAGAGGGTCAGGAGTCAAGGTGGGGTAGAGTGGGTGGTGGGGTGTTGAAGATGGAGAAAGAAAAGGGAATGTTCTGGCGAGCTGTCAGTCGATTTCTTCTTAGAATAACAGTCCTCATCAGGCACTGGGTCTGACTTTGAGCTGACAAATGATTTTCCTTCACAATAAAAGTACAAACAGAATCCTAATTAATGAATTTGCCAATAGCTGTTGCCTAGTTTATGGGCCTCAGTCCAGCTTCAGTTGCTGGACAGGATGAGTGAGTATGTGTGTGTGGAGGTGGCCGTAAATCACCTGGGGCCCAGGACAAAGGCAGTCTGCTGGGGATCTTCCTAGGCAGCCCTTTTGACGGGAGCTTTGGCTTGCCATGACAGCCATGAAAGCCACAGTAGCCTTGACAATTGTGGTCCCCATGGGACACTCAGAGACTGGGGAAATCCTGTGCTAGTGTAGACTGAATCCAGCTCATTGTGGCTGCTTTTTGTGGCTGAGAGAAGTAAGATTTTCCCTGTGAGCTCACTGCCTGGTTTTCTACTGTCTCTGAGTAGGTATTTTGTCTTTCTTTTTTACTATTTCCACCTAAGGCAAGTCCACAGCCTCTTCAGTGAGCTACCTGGCTTTGAGGAAATGCCTGAAATGCTTCTCTTGTTTGGGAGTGTTTGACAGTCATCCAACAACAAGGAGTCTGATTATGTTCTGGGTAGTGGAGAGGAACTTGAGTATGGGAGCAGCATCCATATGGGGTTTGGAGAAAGCAAGGAGCAGGCACTAAGAACTCTCTAGAAGCCCTTTGTTTAGGAAGCGAGCAGGAGGCCTGGGGTGGCTAGCAATTGGGACACAAAATAGCAGGGGGTTTAATTTATTTTATTTTATTTTCTGAGATAGGGTCTCATGTAATCTAGACTGACTTTAAATTTATTATGTAGCAGAGGATGACCTTGAACTCCTGTCCAAAAGTGCCTCCCAAGTGCTAGGATTACAAGCACATGCTATTATGCCCTGTTCTGAAATGGCAGTTTTGATAAGACTGTAGGAGAACAGATATTATATACCAAAGTGGACAAGAGTCACAGACAGACATGCTGGATAATTGGCTGAACCTCGTGGCAGTGAGTATAATACGCTATGCAGTTATTTTAACAATCTCTCTCCCCATCTCTCTTTCTCTGTGTGTGTATGTGTGTGTGTGTGTGTGCGCACACACACACGTGCCTGTGTTTTAGTGAATGTATGTCACATGTGAGGGTCCTTGATGAGATCAAAAGAAAAAAACTGTGTCCTCTATAGCTGGGGTTATAGGTGGCTATGCGTCAACATTGATGCTAGGAACAGAACTCCGGTCCTCTGGAAGATCTGGAAGCACTTGTAGCTAGAAGTTTCTGGCCTGTCCAGGCCACTCTCCGAACAAAGCTCTCCCACCCACAGCTCTGCAGCTGCTTAGTCACAAATAATCACTCAAAGGCTTATACTAGTTACAAATGGTTTAATCTATGGCTCAAGTTTCTTGTTAGCTAGCTCTTGCAACTTAATGTAACCCGTTCCTATTAATCTGTGTTCTACCATGTAGCTTTCTTGTACTTTTATATCTTGCTTTCCCTGGCAGGAGCCTGCAATGTCTCCACTCTTCTTCCTCTATATCTATGCTTAAATTTCCTGCCTGTCTCTATGGCTTACCATAGGCCAAAACAACCTCTTTATTAACCAATGTTTTTCACAGCATACAGAAAGACATCTCACATCAAATACTCTTAACTGGTAAGACATTTTTTTTCAGGCCTTATAATGATTAATTTTTATTGTGATGCAATGCACAATCACTTCAGAAAGAAGCCTTAGTTCAGAATTGCATCCATAGAGTTGGCCTGTCTGTGGGGATTTGTCTTGACTGAACTAGTGGATGTGGGAAGAACTAGCCCACTGTGGGCAGCATCATTCTCTTGGCTTGGGGTCTTGGACTGTATAGAGTAGAAAACAAGCGGAAGCATTGCACACAGTCATTTCTCTGCCCTTGACTGTAGGTATGTTGTGAGTAGCTGTTTGAAATTCCTGCTGCCTTATTGCCCCTGCTATGATAAACTGTATAATCTGGAAATGTGAGCTAAAATAAACCCTTTCTCTATTAAGATACTTTTTGTCAGGATATTTTATCATAACACTAAAAATAAAACTAACACAGTGGGTCACCTACATTAATAAAAATTTTCATGGGCAATTCTGGACAATGTGCCATTACAACTTGAATCTGAAATGTTACCCATAGGCTCAAGCTTGGGATGCCTCCAGATGCCTGTACTATTTTGGAAGGTTCTGAACATTTTGGGAGGTGGGACCTAGTTGGAGGAAGTAAGTCAAGGGGAACATATCATCTCTGAGCACTTTAGCTTCCCAATTCTCACCACAATATAAACGGCTGTCCTCTGCCACACAGTGCCATTGTTGTTCAGCCAAGAAACTGAAGCTCAGCCAGAAGAAACCTTTCCTTCCTCAGGTGATTTCTGTCGGGTGTTTTTGTCACTGCACTGCCTCAGTCATAGTCACCACATGATAAGAATAGGACCAATAAGTCACGCATGCTCAAGGACAATCAAGCGTCCCCCACTTTCTACAGACTTCTTAGCCCCATTTTCTTTCACAGGCCTGTTTTCCAACTCATGTTAATGATTAATCACTGGTTTAGCTTTAACTGAGAGTTTTCCAATTTTTTTTGGTCCATATTTTCCCAGCCATTTGCTACAATTCTTCAAAAGTGAGTGACTCTTTGCCGTCACATGGCATCAATAAATCTTTTTCTGCGTCTGCCCTTGATATGACTAAGAAAGCTTGGTGTTCTGTTCACAATATGTGACCCTTCAATATTGCTCTTGTCATCTCAGGTATGAGATCAACTGCTCAGGCTGACACCCAGCAGGCCAACCTCTAGGTGAAGCTTCTAGCGTTCCTTCCCTGGGGTGACATTCTTCTCACCCTCAGGAGCAGGTGCTGTTAAATCGATTTCCCAACTCAGTTGCCATCAGTGCTGTTTAAACACTTTATTTCTTTCAAAATTTCCAAGTTCCAATCACTTGCTCCTGACACTTATAATAGTAGACTTTCTGCCTTCTTTTCTAACTTTGTCTTTTATGACAAGATATTCATGTGGCCACCATCCTTGTCACTATCGTTTCTTGTGACAGTGGGCTCTTGGAGCTGAAAGCTTTTTTTCCCCTAAGACAGAATGTCTTAGTTATTTTTCTGTTGCTGTGATAAGACACTGTGACCAAGGCAATATATAGGAAAATAACAACAGTTTCAGAGGTTTAGCTTCCACAGCCATCACTATGGAAAGCATGACAGCGGGCAGGCATGGCGATGGAGCAGTATCTAAGAGTTTACATTTGATCCACAATCATGAGGCAGAGAGAACTAACTGGTAATGGTATGGGCTTTTGAAACCTCAGAGCCCACCACCAGCGACACACCTTCTCCAACAAGGTCACACCTCCTAATCCTTCCTAAACAATTCCAACAATTGGGGAATAAACATTCAAGTATATGAACCTATGGGTGTCATTCTCATTCAAACTACTATACAGAGTCTCATTGTGTAACCCTAGCTGGCTTGAAATTGGCTTTTTAGCCCAGGCTAGTCTCAAAATCGCAGAGGTGGACCTGAATTTGTTTCTGTTGGTCTTTTGTCATATTAGCTAGTTTTTTTTTCTTTTTTTTTGAGCAAAGTAGGGCTCAGTGTCCTGTCACATATCCTCTTCTGAGGCCCACCCTCTTCATCTTTATTTTAGTTTTTTTTTTTTTTTTTTTTTTAATGGTATTGGGCATGGAGCCTAGAGCCTTGTGCATGCTAAGGCCACAACCTATAGCTGGATTTTACCCCAGCCTATCTCTTCATTTTTAAAATAGTTCTTGTGAAGAAGGACTGTGGTAATACTTGTAGAACCCTAGCGGCAAGCATACCCCTTCTTGGCTACCAGTGCAAACTGCATCTCCTTGCTTGAAGGTTTCTTGGGTCACCAGAGCCCCCTCTTCCTGTGGACACGGCAATGGGGAAGTGGCAGGAGGAAGAGGTCTCTAGGAAGATCCTGAAAGCCAGAACTAACAGAGTCTGTGTATTAGTACTACAGCCTGGTGCTGAGCTGGGTGAGCTCTGCCAGTCTTGTTACTCTTGGGTCCTCAAACCCTCCCAAGGGTGCAGTTTCTACTTGTCCCCAGTGTGAACTCGCCCGCAAATGTCCCCTCTATTGGCTCCATTCTCTTCCTTGTCTCACCTCCCTAGCCTAGTTCCCCCCCTCCAGTGTTTCTGGAATGACCTCCCCATGAGTCGTTTGCATATAAATCCTTATCTTAGAGTCTGTTTCTGTAGAAAGCCCAGATGGGGCACCTCTCCCTCTCTCCCTAGCTGTTTCTCAAAATCTTGGTACTCTTTCCAAATTTCCTTCTGGATAACCCATGTTCTTATCCAACTTAACAAATGTCTAATTTTGCTTCTTGCTTTGTCTCTCAAAGCAGCCATGCTACGGTCTTCCCCCACGAGTTAGCGGTTCCACTGCTCTTCTGCTCACTGAAGGCGGAAAAGCAGACACTATCTTTCCATGTTCTTTACAGCTTCCAGTACTTATTTATCTGGCTCTGTTATCAGGAAGGCTATGCTACGCTGTCCCTAGCCATGATGGCTCTCTCACCACCCCATTCCAATCCTCACCCCGAACCAACCCTACCACCTCCTCTGCCTTTGGCACCTTTATTAAATTACTTGATCCTTGCTTGCTTGATCCCACCTCTGCCTTCCAACCAAGTGCTGGAGAATGCAGAGTGCCACAGTGGCACAAGAAAGCCCCTGCATCTCACTGGTGCCTGCATGACACACTGGAGCAGGCTAGCCACTTCATCCTTCTGTTCCCCAGAGTCCCTGGAGCTGCCTGCCCCTGGCTGTGATCCTGCTTGTGTTAAATTCCACTCACACCTTATGGTTCAGATTAAATGCTCTTATTCATTGCAGCCCTGTCCCCAGTGGGAAGGAAGCCCTCCTCTGTATGATTGGAAACAATCCTCTTCATCTAGTCACTAGGGCACTGTGTGCCAGGTACCATTACCACAGCGTGTATATGGGTAAACAAAACAGGCCTGCTCCCTGCCCTGGAGGAGCTCAGAGTACCAATACCCACGAGTCCTGACTTATAATGGGGTTAATTCCTAGTAGACAAAGTCACTGCACTTTAAAAATATTCTAAGTAAAAAGCAGGCTAGGGATATAGCTTTGCTGGGGGTGATTGCCTAGCACACACAGAGTCTGGGACTGATGTCCAGCACTGCCTATCAGGTGACTTGGCATAAACCTGTAATCCCAGAGCTGGAGAGATGGAGGCAGGAGAATCAGAAGTTCAAGCCCACCTGCAAGCTAAATTTTAGGTTTTAGGCCAGCCTGGGATACTTGTGACCCTGTCTCAGA
The DNA here is from genome assembly GCA_004025045.1 of Sigmodon hispidus. Lineage (NCBI taxonomy): Eukaryota > Metazoa > Chordata > Mammalia > Rodentia > Cricetidae > Sigmodon > Sigmodon hispidus. The sequence goes on from PVIH01017219.1 coordinate 10,148, forward strand.
AAAATAAAAATGGACTTAATACACTTAGCCTGCTAAATATCTTCACTCAGCCTTGTCCACCTTAACCTGCTCAGAACACTGGCAATAGCCTACAAATAGCCTGCAGTTAGGCAAGATCGTCTTACACAAAGCTTGTTTTGTGGTGAACTGTTGACTAGCTCTTGTAATTTATCTGATATAACACATTGTAAAAGTGTCCAGGCTCCGCCCCCTCCCCCTGCAAGGTTGATTGTGAGCTGTGTATGGCTCCTGCTGAGTGTCCTGTGAGAGTGTCATACTGCAATTGCTAGTCTGGGAAGAGATCCAAATTCAAATTTTGGAATGTGGTTTCTACAGTATCACTGTAAAGGCCAAAAGTCCTGTGATGAGTGTTAGACGTTGAGAATACCTATACCGTGAAAGAGGGCATGGAAACATAAGCATTGCAGAGCTGTAAAATTAGACACATTAGGCACAGGTGTGGCAGCTAAACTTAGTTGTCAACTCTACACATCTAGAGAAGAAGAGCCTGTGTTGAGGCTCTGTCTTCAACAGATGGGCCTGTGGGTACGTCTGTTGGGCGTTTCCCTGATTGCTAATTAATGTAGAGGGCCCCACCCACAGTAGGTAGTACCATCTTTTACAAGGTGGGCCTGAGTTATATAAAGGCGTGTAGTCAGTAAGCAACATTTCTCCATTGTCTTTGTTTTAGTGCCAGGTTCCTGCCTTGATGGACTTCAGTGATGGACTGTAACCTGTAAAACGAAGGAAACCTTTTCTTTCCCAAGTGATTTTCATCATGCTGTTTATCACCATAACAGAAACCAAACTAGAATAGATATTAATACTTTTTATCAGAAAGTCAAACATATAGGAAGCTTAGAGGAGAGGTGGTAGATCTCAGTTGATGTCCTCCTGGACCATGAATCATGAAAGGAAATAGACCAGAGTAACAGGCCCAGTAGACTGTGTATAACCGGAAAACTATAAACCTTCAGACACTGTGAAAGGTCAAGGGACTAGAATATGGTGAAGCACAGGGCAGTGTATGGAGAGATGGGGCTGGCATGGCCATCAGAGGCTAGATGACTAGTCTTAGAGGCTGCACTCGTTAGGGTTTTGGTGTGGCAACACTGCTTAACACCCCTCCCCCACCTCAGGTCTGCATGGCGTGTAATGGCAAGTTTTCAGTTAGCACTTCTGGGTCTTTCAGTTATCCTCCGTTAAGCAGGAGGGTAGCTGCAGCGGTGGAGACCAGGGCACAGAGCCTGGCTGTGGGCTGGGCCCAGAGCATTGCCACAATTCCCTCCTGCAGACTGAAGGAGATTTGGCTGCCTGGGACAGGCTCTTTTTGTGATTCATGCCAACTCCAAAGAAGACTTTGGATAAGGCTCGGAAATAGCACACACACTGTTGCTTTTTCCCAGTGGCCAAAAGTGGTCATAATGCCAAGCCCTCCCTCAGTCAGTGGGACAGGATATGCTGTCTACAAGGTGTGCAGTTGGACAGCAACGAATGGGAGGCTGTGATTCTGTCTGTCTCAGGCAGAGGCAAAGGTGGGTCGTGATCCGTTTGAAAACGTGATGGCGTTTTTATTCTGATACCAACTGGAAGGTGTTGCGCCATTTTCCCCCCCTTCCCCCTTTAGGACTTTCTGTTCTTAGATTAAATCATCCTACCTTTCAACTACCCACTATAAATTCTTCTGTGTGAATGCGTCTCTCTTGTTATTCTCAGTGGCAGAAACAACCACTGTTAATTTCTTCTTTAAGACTAAAAATACATATACATCTCAACCCTCTCTCACAGTAGTTTGGAATGTTTGAATATAACACAGAATGTGTTGGTTCATAGCTACACTGCATCTTTTTTCTTTGCTTCCATCTTCCTTTTCCTTTGTTCTTCCCTTCATGCCTTGCTCCTTTCCTTCTCTTTTTTTCCAGAGGATTTTCTTTATTTTTAAAGACAGAATCTCACTATATAGCCCAGGTTGATCCAGAGCACACTATGTGGCCCAGGCTACCTTCTAATCTCAATTTCTCTTGTCTAGCCTCCTGGGGGATGGGAGTACATACCTAAGCCACCATGTCCAGCAGCAGGTTTGATTTCTCAGCAGAAAACTTAATTTTTTAATTATTGCATTTTAATTTGTTTTGTGAGTGTCAGGGTATGTATGTGGCACGGCATCATGTGGAGATCAGAAGGAAGCTATTGAGAGACATTACTCTCCTTTCATGTGAGTCCCTGAGAATTGGAGTCAGGTTATCAGGCTTGGCCACAAATGTCTTTACCCACTGAGACATCTTGTAGGCCACAAATAACTTCTTGAGCTCCAAGTCTGTGAGGAGGTTCACAGGCCAAGAAACTCAGACTCCTGTGCCTCAGCTTTAACAGAGTTGCCAGCTGCCTGTCAGTTGTGTGTGAGCCCTGTGGAAGGTGGCTCCTTCAGTCCCCTGTTGTACCTCTATAGATAACTCTGGTGAGACAGAGGCAGATGTTTTCTGCCTACACTGTCCTGAGTATAGATTCCTGGGTGAAAAAAAAATCCAGGACCATTGGTAATAGCAGCCTATGACACAAGAGATGTCTGGCCCACTTTGTCCTACCTAGAAGACGATAGTTTCTGGTGGAAGAGGAAACTGTGGTAAGACTAGGCAGTAGTATTATGCCTTCATGAGCCCCTAGGCTTTGCCAACACCTTCTAGCTTCTGGCTAGACTGAGCCCCTGCATACTGAGGTAAGGCTCAGCAGAAGTAGCTTAACCTCTGCACTCTCTCACATTGAAGAATTTGTGAAATCATTGTGACAGCAAGACTTGCAAGTTCCAAGTTGTTCATCCAGTGTCCCCAGACACCATGGTCAGATACCCATGTTTACAAAGAGCCAGGGGAGGTTCAGTGGATCATGTGATATTGGTAACCATTAAAAACTGAGGGAACATAATTTGTGGAGAGTGATGAATTTGTCTACAAATATACTGTGTGAGGTGTCTTGGAGTTGGGGGTCTCTGAGCATAGATCCTGACTCTGACAAACTATCAGAGTCACTACTCATGTCACAATTGTCTGTTTGTATATATAGAGGGTTAGATTAAGGATCTACATGGGTGCCAACCCCCAGGTTGGGCCAATTCTTTCTATAAAGTAGCCCATGACCTATATAACTCTTTCCATAGTCTAAATAGTTTCTGAGTATGTTTAATACCTCATACAATGCCAATTTTAAATAGCTGTTAGGCTGCTTGTTTAGGGAATAACAATATGAAAGCATATTTGTAATTATTCCATATAGATGCAGATTATTTTTAGCTCTGTTTTTGTGATTTGTTTTATTTTTGAAGACAGGGCCTTACTTTGTAGCCTGGGTTTGGTTTTGAACTTGGGGCCCTCCGACCTCAGCTTCTTAGGTGTTAGAATTGCAAACATGAGCCACCATACCAAACTTTTTAAATCTGTTCAATCGATGGTTGGCTGAATATACCCATGTGGAGTGTGATGGTTAGGGACCAACTGGCTTTGGCCTCTGCGAGCCCCAATGACAAAGGAAGCAGGTCTCAGTGTAAAGCTAGACCATTCAGTTAAACGTGGACTCCTAAACAAGTGAAGGATCTTTAGTGTGGGTCCCAACTAGAAGCTTCTGGGCAATGCATACCTCTGGATGGAAGCGACCAGGTCATATAGATAAAGTGTTTCATATGGCTGGTGACAAGTTAAAATGAGATATTATTTCTCTTTCCTGTGCCAGGGTGTCATGCCCATAGGAAACTGTTTATTAAGCAGCAGCATCTTTATGCTTTTGTGGGTAAGGCTGCCAAGGAGGAGTGTGTAAAGATAAAGAAGCCAGTGGCCCCACTCCCCTGGCATGGAAGCCAGCAGTTGTAGCGGAATCCCACTACCCACTGTGTTCAACTCCCACAGTTAATAACACTGCAAAATGAAGGCTGGGGTGCTTCTTCCTTCCTCGGCATCTTTACGGGCAGCTTTTTAATTTTAAGCAGGAAAAAAGCCATCAGGTATTTGAGGCTCCTGGGGGGCAGCTAATGCTTCCTGTCAAATGCTCACCCTGGGGTGCTTTGTTACCCTGACACCTCCCCAACCTAGAGTCAGCAGGCAAATTGCAGGACAAAATTCTTAGGCTGCAAGTTTATTGCATATTCATAGAATTTAGGCCATTAGGCAATATTAGCTGTTTCCCCCCTTCTACTTTTTATTGAAGCCTAACCTACATTCAAAGAAGAGCACAGACGCTGGGCATACAGCTTGATACCTTTTTACAAGCTGAAAACCCTCACTTGTGACAGCACTCAGGTGGGGTCACAGACTATCAGCAGTCCCCAAGGAAGTTCCCCTCATGCCCTCTTCCTGTCACTGCTTCCTGTAAGGCTAGTGTGTCCCTATTTTACATACAGAGAGGGACTTTCAACCTGATCTCAATGAATACTATAGTCTACCTACCTACTGGAGCCTGGTTACTTTTGTTTTTTTTTTTAACTTGCTCCCTCCCTCCCTCTCTTCCTCCTTCTCTCCCTCCCTCCCTCCTTCCCTGCCTGCCTTTCTTTTGACAAGCAGCTTAGACTGGACCTGACTACCCACCACATACTTGAGGATGACTATGGTGGTTTGAAAGAAAATGGCCTCCAAAGGGAGTGGCACTATTAGGAGGTGTGGCCTTGTTGGAGTAGGTGTGGTCTTGTGGGAGGAAGTGTGCCATCGTGGAGGTGGACTTTGAGGTCTCATGTGCTCAAGATCCCACCCAGTGGCTCAGTCCATTTCCTAGTTGCCTGTAAGATGTTGAACTCTCAGCTCCCTCTCCAACACCATGTCTGCCTGCGTGCTGCCATGCTCCTTGCTGTGATGATAGTGGACTAATGAACTGTAAGCCTCACAATTGAATGTTTTCCTTTATAAGAGTTGCCATGGTCATGGTGTCTCTGCACAGCAATAAAAGCCTTAGCTAAGGCAATGACCTTGAATTTCCTGGCCTCCTGCCTCCTCCTCCCAATTGCTGGGATTACAGGTATGTATCAGCACGACAGCTAGGTAAAGCACTTAAGCAACTGAGCTCCATCATGTTAACCCTTTTGCTCTTTGATATGAAGATGAGACTTATCCATTGTACTGCATATAGATGTGCTTCGGTCATTCTCACTGCTACATAGTATTCCCCTTGCCAAGATTCTACCATTTATGTATCCTTCTGTTGACAATCCACATGCTTGTGGCTAGATTAACTTTGCTCTGGATAGTCCACTTCTTTCTGAGAGTATGTGCGGAGGCGCCAAGCTAATGGTAAACGGGCAGTTGACTTTGGTTGAGATGACCAAACACTTTTATATTATATCAGCTTCTAATTCCTAAGGCTGTATATCAGTGGGAGGAAAAAGCCAAGTAAAAAGAACTCACCTAAACAAACATCTATAATACTTTTCACAGTCTAAGGCAATAGTGTAGTAGAAGTGAATGGAAAAAGGAATCCAAACGTCAAGCTGCCACTTAAAAGCCTTTAAAAAGCACCCCTCCTCTTTCTTTTGGTGTTTTGAGACAGGATTTCTTTGTGTATCTCTGGCTGCTTGGAACTCACTCTTAGACTAGGCTGGTCTAGATCCCATAGAGATCTGACAGCCTCTGCCTCCTAAGTGCTGGTGTTAAAGGTGTGCACCACCACCACTCAGCATCTTTCTTTCTTTTGAGACAGAGTTTTGCTTTGTAGTCCAAGATGGAGTTGAACTTTCAGAGTTCCTCCTGCTTCAGCCTCTTGATTGCTGGGATTACAGCTGTGCACCACCACACTTGTTTGTAAGTGATTTTGTCAGTGCCATGCTCTGTCTGCTTTGCAAGCTTCCGTCAGAAGCTTCTGAATAGGTGCCTAAAATACAGACTTAACATTGTCTTAGTCCATTTTCATTGCTAGAATAGAAACCCTGGAACTGGGTGATTTATGAAGAAGAGAATGTCGTTAGGGCTCACAGTTACAGATGTCTATGGCATTGGCACCTGTGTGCTCTGCTGCTGGTCAGGGCTTTGCAACACATTCACACTCATGGGTCTAAGTGGGAAGACAAATGGGTTTGTGGCCAAGAGAGAACAGGAGATTGGGCTGAAGTGCTGGCTAACCTAGTAGACTGAAGAAGGCTCTTCTCCCATGACCTACACCTTCTAGCAGTCACCATTTCCTAACCCTACAGCATCGAGGACCGAGCCTCACTAAAAGTTTGGTGGGGAGAAATAACAAAAGTGAGCATAAACCCCTAACAAGATTGTCAAATAGGTTGTGGGCCTGAGGCCATGATTTCTGGGCTGTTCTGTCTTTCAAGGAGCCTCCCATGCCTATCTCAAGCTTTGCCGGATCTACTGATGCTCTTCATCACCCTTGACAGAGTATGTCATTAGGTGCTTGACATATCCTTGCTTCAACAAACAGTCCCTGTTTTCTACTTGGGGACCCCAAGGGTGAATTTGGATTTGGGCCTTCAGAGTGAGTGGACCACTTCCTGAAGGTGGCCCACCCCACCCTTCACCTCCCACCCTCTTGGGAAAGAAGACATGGGCACACTGTGACTCTGGCCTCCATGCCTGAGCCTTGAATGTGACTTCCATAGAGACTGGCAAGACACTGATTTGGAGTACCCCAGCCCAGGCAGAACACCATGCCTTCTGCTTGCTGGTCACCTCTTATGCCAAGCAGTGTGCTGGCACAGGGCAGGAAGCCCGACAGACTGTGGGCTTTGGCTCCTAAAGGTGGCCTGGGGCCAATGTATTGTGTCCAGCCAGCCCTTGCTGGAAAAGCTGGCCACACAGGAAGAAAGACTGGAGTGGCCGCTGGACCCAGAGCCAATTTCTCTGCAACTTGTAAGATAGGCAACACTTGGGTGAGGGCTGGTGGGAGACCTCAGTGCAGGAGCTCTGAACCTCCTTTAATTTGACATGGGGGGTCATTTTTCTTAACAAAATCATTTGTGTATCGTGAACCTAAGCTAAAGGTGGATGGGCAAACTAAGGGAGACTGGCCCAGGCCCATCCTCAACCCTGTCCATCACCAGCCCTGTGTGTACCCTCAGGTTCCCCAGCACAGCTTTTAAAACTGCAGCCTCAGCCAGATTCTTCCTCTTTAGCTGCAGAGATGGATTCCCAGAAGGGAGTGGGGGAGGTTGTGAACAGCAAAGCTTCTCAGGCTGTGCTCTAAGGGAGAAAAAGCAAGTCTGCTTTCCTTAGGCTTGAGAAGGCCCTACATCCCAAAGCAGGAGGCACCAGAGCCAGAGACAAGCTAGACACTGCCTAAAGGCTAGTCTAGCTGGTAGAGAATCTGGGCTTTGGTCCTCCAGGAGGATGCTCCACTCTCAGGCTCTCTCTCCTGGACATAGAGATCCCCCCTCACCTTTGGAATATCTGACTGGGAGCTCCTTCCCCTTACTCTAGTGGGGCTAATATGGCCTGCTTTTGGCAGTCATCCCCTCCCCCTCCATCTTTCTCAGCCATTAGAAAGAAAGCAGTTATCTTAAAGTCCCTTCTTTCTCTGAGCAGGCCTGGCAGTGATGCTGCTGGGTCCAGTGATGCTGCCAGGCCTGCTCCCCCTCTAATGATTTGTCCTGGCAGTAGAAATATTACAGCGATGATTTCATGTAGGATTTCATTTGCTGTCTTTTTTTTTTTTTTTTTTTTTTTTAAACAGTGAAGAAGGAGCTGAGCGATTAATGGGTCTTTGAGAGATCAAAGCTGTATGTGGCACAGAGCAAATAATAATCATAGCCAATATTGATTGGGGACTCTGTATGTGCCAGGCACTGTTTCCCCATCACAACAATCCTTTGAGGTAGGCACAACATTTATCGCTTGCATGATAATATATGAAGCCCAAGCCCAAGCCACTGGAGTGGTTGGAAGGCATGGTGGCATGGCTCTGCTGTTCTCCAGCAGGTCCCTGTTCTACCTGGTGATGGAAGAGGGAGCACTGGATCAGGAATCTAGGTCCCCATCTGCCTTGTGTGCTACAGCATGGCAGACATCAAGCGAAATGTTGATTTTTTTAGGAAACCTGGGTGTAGGCCTTCGTCAGGGATGCTGGGTGGGAACTAGATGTGCTTTCTAGGTCATGAACCACACCTAGACCTACCCTATCATTCCTTCTCTAATGGAGCAGGACATTCTCTGTCTCAGTTTCCCTATTTCCTTTCATTAAATAATAATGGAGTGATGCTGCATGTTGAATACCTACTGTATACCAGGAGCTCTTCATAGAATATGCCTACTGTTCAGGGCAACATTGAGAGGTATATACGACCTGTGTGACTCGGTTTGGAATTCAGTGCTGTTGCAGAAGGGCTATGTTGAATGATTCCACAGCTTCCAATCCTGACCTGGCCAGGTGCCAAAACCTGGACAGCTTTCAACCTCAGCTAGCTTACTTCTTTGAAAAGAGAAAAGTTACTGGGCCTGAAAAGATGGCTCAGGCAGTAAGAGAATATTCTGCTCTTGCAGAGATCTCGAGCTTGATTTTCACTGCCTGTAATTCACTCAAGAGGATCCATCCAACACCCTCTTATGGCCTTCAAGAATATCTACATTGCAAACATATATCTATAATTAAAAATAATAAAAATAAACCAGGTGATAGTGGCACAAGCCTTTAATCCCAGTACTTGGGAGGCAGATGCAGACAGATCTCTGTGAGTTTGAGGCCAGCCTGGTCTACAGAGTGAGTTCCAGAACAGCCAGGGCTGTTATACAGAGAAACTTGTCTCAGAAAAAACAAACAAACAAACAAATGAATAACAACAACAACAATAAATAAATAAGTAAGGAAGTAAATAAATAACAGAGTAGTTACCATGTCAGCCACTTAGTGAGAAGGTTCTTCTTTCCTTAAAATAGCTCCTTTCCTCTGAGAGCTAATGATTTAGTTTCTGACATTATAGGTGATGAGTCAGGCCTAGAGAGGCTTTGCAGGTTGTCCAAGGTCACTCAACTCAGTTATCTTAACTCTGGTTCTTGAACCTGCGTGAGTCTGTCTTCAAGGTCTTCCTTTTTCCATAAGGTCCCCTTGTGGAACAGTAGTTAACTAGAATGATGATTTCCAGAGGAAACAAGCCTGGCTATTTGTTGTTTCTCAAGGAGGAGCCATAGGTATCAGGTCCCAGGGAACTGGAATTATAGTTGTAAATTGCCATGTGGGTGCCAGGAATTGAACCAGGCTCCTCTGAAAGAGCAGTTGTTGCTCTTAGCCACTGGGCCATCTTTCCAGCCCAAAAGAGAATATTTTTAAAGCTACCATTGAGGTCAAAGTAGACAGGAAACTCTCTTGATATAAGAACTGTTAGCTTATAGAGCAGGAAGTCAGAAAAGAGCTGAGATTCAGTCCATCCATCCACCCATTCATCCATCCATCCATCCATTCATCAATTCCCACACCTATCTATCCATCCATCATCTATCTATCCATCTATCATCTAGCTAGCTAACTATCCATTTATTTATCTATCATCTATCAATTTATCTATCTACCATTATCCATTTATTTCCTTATTCATCCAAGCATCTGCTAAATCCACTCATACATCCGCAAATATCCCTTTGAAGAGAGATCAAGAAACCTGAGATGCTCTGTTGTTCTGTCTGCTTCCGAGTCTATGTTCCCTGTCCTAGGTGTGATACTAGAAAAGTCGGGTGTGGTGGCACAAGCCTTTGATCCCAGCACTCAGAGGCAGAGGCAGCCAGATCTCTGACTTGAGACCCTCCAAGTCACCCTACAGAGTCAGTTCCGGGGCAGGTAGGGTTACACAGAGAAACCCTGTCTCAAAACAAACAAACAAACCATTAAAAAACATAAAAAAGAGAAGTGCCTTTCAGTACAAAAGTTCATTGTTATTTGTGGGGTTGGGAGTTGAGGTCTCTTCTTGAAGAAGGCTGTCTTACCCATGGCCAGAGGCAGGTCTTATGAGCATGCTGAAGTAAAATTGTGTAATCTCTTGTGACAAAGATGCCTGAGGCTGGAGACCCTGGAGTAAGTAGGAAGAGGGCTTGGTTATTTGCTATGTGACACTAAGATTCCCCAACTTTTGAACTCAGAATTGTCCCCAAAGGAAGCCCCCACTACTTTCTTCTTCCACAACCCCATCTCTATAGCAGGTTGAACATTTGGGAGAGGGCAGCCTAAGACAGTTAGCTCAGAAATCTCATCCGGCACCCATGGCTGCTTCGTCTGATTTAATGAACCATGTTTTTCCTGGTTCTGGAAAAGTCACAGGAAAGATGGTTGTGGGCATTTTAGAAATCTGTCCTTTAGAATGTCTTCCAGTACCTCTATTCCCTTCTGAGAGAGCCCGCAGCCTCCTCAGTACTTCAAGTCCCTCAATGTGAACTTTCCCAGAGGGGTCTCCCGAATTTAGTCTCTTTCTGTACTATTGGCTCCTCATTCCCTGGTGAGGAGTTTTCTTTTGCCTTTCCAGCTTTATCTGCTCATCAGTGAGGCCTCTGTGGTATTACAACTGTAATTCAGTTCAACAAATATTTACAGGGCCCAATCTGTGCTGGGCACAGTGCAAGGCTTGAGAGGCAAAAGCAGCCTGTCTGGAGCTGAAGCCCAGCCTGCCAAGTAAGTCTGGCTTTGGGAAGTCCTCATACCCCTGCCTATGAGGAGGCTGTCCTGCCTTGTTTAGCCCTCACAAGACTTCATTTAGGTCGACTTTGCACCAACTTTTCAGACGACTACACCAAGGCTTTGAGAAGCTTTTAATGACCTAGATTCATCCAGCTAGTGAGGAGAAGTTGAGATTTGCATACTCATTGGTTTAATTCTACAGGTTTTAGTTTATATTTCTCTCTTCCTTTCCCTCCCCCCCTTACTCTTTTTTTTGTGGCACTGGCATTGAGCCCAGAATTTTCGAGCCAAACACTATCACTGAGCTACATCCCTAGCCATATTTTTCACTTGGGGGGCGGGTAGAGGTGTACTCACTAAGTTGTACAGTCTGTCTTTGAATACCTTCTAGAGCCCCCACTAGCTTTAAACCTGTTTTTCTTGCTTATGATAGGAAAGTTCATGTCATGGAGTTTGGAGTCCTGGGGAGGCTGGAACCAGGCTCAGAATGGGACCAAGATGCTGAGGCAGGTTCTGAAGGATGGCTTTCCAAATGGATGCCTGCAGACCTCTTTCCTGTGCTCCAAGATTCCTTGGGAGAATGTGGTCCAAGCAGTACAACCAGCAGTCACAGGCACCAAATGAACTCCCTGTGCTAGGTCCTGTGTCATTCTTTCGACTCATGGATGACAGAGCCTCAGTTTTCTTATATGTTGAAACGAAGACTTTGTTAACTTAATTTTTTTTTGTATCCCATGGAAGCTTTTGACAATGCTGCCCAAGTGTGGCTCTCCTATGATTATAAAATGGAAATCTGGAAAAAATTGCTGTGCTTTTTGGAAAGATGACTAATCACCTTCTCCCTCCTCAGAAAAGCTCTTGCTGAGGAGGCACCCCTATCTTTTTGAAGCATTTGCCACTTCATAATTAAACACTATGTTTGCATTTTGACTCCTTACAGTTCCATGGGGACATCCCTGGCTGGATGTGGAGTGTGGCAAGTCAGTTATATCACAGAACTTAGCAGAGTCCCTTCAAAGTGACTGTGTTCAAATCCAGCCCACCCCTACATGAGCAGAAGCCAAGACCCATAGAGGGCCAGGAATTTACCGGAGGTCAAACAGCTATGTTGGTAGTAAGGATGGGGTCACCACAGCTATGAAGATTCCTCTCATGGTTCTTGAGCTGTGTGGATCCATTTGCCTTTCTGCCTTTATAGCATGGAAAAAATACCCTGGGAGGGGCCCAGAGGGTACCATATAGTAGGAGAATGGGACAAGAAAAGCCCTGAAGGCCTAGGAGGCTCAAGCATTGTGTTCTGAAAGCCATCAAATACTAGACCTTATATAATGGGTCCAGAAAATGCCCCAGACTGACCAGGTACCCCGAGACATGTACCTGTAGTGCCTCTGCGATCTGCTTTATAGCCAAGTTTCCTAGATTTCTTCATGAGCACTAGTAATGTCTAGCCTCTCTGTAACAAGGGAGCATGTGAAACCTATCTGCAGAACTGAGTGGGATTGCTTCCCAGGTCCAAGATACACAGGTCCCCACTGTCCCCTGTGACGAGTTCAGTTCTAGCCCTGGACCCAGCCCCTGCATTCTTGTGTCCTCTTGACCAGGGTCCGTTTTCCTCACAGCTACCACAGACCCCATGACAAACACACAGGACTCAGGCCTGGAACATCTGTGAGTGCCACTCCTGTCACGGGCTGCAGAGCCAGAGGAGAGGGAGCCAAATGCTGTGCTAATTATTCTAGCTTCCAGCAGGTCTTAGAGGTCCCAGCCATGGCTAAGTCTTAACTTTCATGCTATGGTGCACTGGCATGCAATTTAAAGGAAGCAGGAGTCTCCACCGCGGTGTGTATCAGAGGAGGGGACATAAAAGCGGCCCATGTGCTCCCCACCCTGGCTCTCACCTTCCTTTCCTCACTCCCCAATTCTTTCTCCTCTCTTCTCTTCTTGTAAGTTTGAAAAAGCCAGCCTGCAGTCCACTACACATTTCACACGAAAAACCATTTACACACATGTCCGCTCCCAGCCTTATAAATCAAGACTTGGCAACTTGGCAGCGGGAATGCAGGCAAGCTCTGTTTTTCCAGCTCAGTCCAGCGCCCAGAGCCCCTCCTTTCCTACAGTGACACCTACTGGTGCCAGTCTTGGCCGGAAGCAGCCTGGCAACTTCAGACCCATTTCTCAGACTTGGGCCCTGACCAAAGTCTTACCCTTCCATAATTCCTCCTCCTCCTCACTCTTTCCAGCATTGCCAACACATTCCATCCACCCTCACTCTGAGAAGACTTCTGGAAGGAGCAAATGGGACCAGTGATGCAGCCACCGACTTTCCCTAGAGTCGTGAGCAGAACTAAGCAAGGCCGGGTGCTGCCCCTTAGGCTGCTAAAAGACCACAGGAATTGAGGAAGTTATCTCCTCCATTCCACGCCTAAAAGCAAGGCTCCCTCTTCTCCAATGCATCCTTCAGGGGGGTTATTTTAAAAAGTGTTACAACAATTACTTAACCCTGAAAGACATCTGCTATCTCCGCTGACACACATGAGACTGGTGCCTCAAGAGGGCCTTGTGAATCCTGGCGCTGTCACCTCAGTCCAGGCTGTGAATCGATGGGACAGGGGTACATCTGTCTCTATCCCCTAGCCTTGGCTCTAGCCCCTCTCTCCTCCCAGCCACCTCTCTGGAGGCGACTGTGCCAGGTCTAATGCTCCTAATGTCATCTTTGCAGAGCCATTTGTGATTCCTTGATGCTGTAATTACAATGGCTCTGCTCCTTCTCAGCCACTGTCATTAGCTGGGCAGACCACAGGCTGCCCTGGCAGCCCGGGGGGCCTCTGTGGGTTACTTGGGGTGGGCAGGACCCTCCTGGAAGGCGGAGAGCTGCCCAGAGGCCTGTACTGCTGACTGAACCGGCAAAATGCTGGTGATTAGTGGCTTTCCCCTGAGTGTAACCTCTGGCTGTCATCCAGCTGTGGAAAATACACCAGGGCTGATGGCAGGGTGACGTATAGCTTGGACTGCACCACTGACACTTTGATGACCCTGGACAAGTCACAGACTTTCTGATCTTTGGTCCTCTCAGCTATAAAAAGGACTGTAAGAGGGAGGAAGGTGGAATGCTGGGAAGTGAATCCCCTAAGTGAGAAGCCCCTTTCCATTTCTCATTGGGGACATCTGTCTTCCCTTGCCATCTCAGCACCCAGAAAGCTTGTGCAATGCTAGGTGCCTTTTTTTTTTTTTTTTAACCAAAGAGTTGGGCAAGCTTCTAGATGTGTCTTGGGGACTGGAGCAGCAAGCAAGCATCCCAGAATTCTCCCCTGCCAAGAACTGTGGCTGTCCTTTCAGGAGCCCTCCTATGGGATAGTCTAAAATCCCGTCCAAGTATAGCCCCGCCCCCCAAAAGTCAAAGGCTCCAAGGTCCCCTGCTCTCAGCCTTTAAGGACGGGAAAAGAAGGGTATAGAATCTCCAAAATGAGAGAACACATAGATACCTAAAGAAGACAACAGGGCAGCGTATTCTTCCCTGCTCTCCTCCCCGTTCTTCCCGTGGCTTTTGATGGCATTGAGATGGACAAACTGAAGGCTGGATGAAAGCAAGAGTGGCCATCGGACACAGCAGCTCCAGGTGACTTTGAAACCCTGCCACACATTCTTATGACTCTTTCCATCCAAATTGCTGATGGAAATGATGGGCTTGTGACTACTTCAGTCAAAGTGTACTGTAGGATATGTGATGTTCAAGATTAGGTCACTGAAGACCGGGCTACTTCTGACAGGTTCACAGAAATACTTGCAGTTGAGTGCCAAGCTACTGTGGAGGGTGTCGGATGCCAGGTTATCATGCTGTAAGGAAGCCCAGTTTACTCCAGGAGGTCATACACAGGTGCACCTGTCAACAGTCTTGGCTGAATACAACCTCTGAGTCATTATTTCCCACACACTAGGCATGTGAGTCAAAGATCTTCCAGATGGACCCAGCCATCAGCCATCAGGCATCGAGTCACTTCTCAGATGTTGAGGAGCAGAGATAAGCCATCCCTTTGGGGCTCTGTCTGAAATCCTGATCCAGTGAGCCCAGGGTATACTAAAATGGTTGTGGTTTATGCCACTAAGATTGGGGTGGTCTGAGGCAGCAATAGATAACAGCCCATGTCCTGTCTAGCATTCGACCTAATGCGTGGAGACATGGACACCTGTTTTCCATAAAGGAAGCAGGAAGTGTTTTAGAAGGCTGAGGATGGCGATGAGCCAAAGGATCTGAGGTGTGGCTGCCGAAGTCATCTGGCTCCCACAGAGAGGTGGGAGCCTGGGCAGGCCAGTTCTGCCTACCTCTGGGATTGCTCTCAGTGTCTGGGAACTGGAGATTTCTTCAGAGCTCTTCAAGTCTCTCTGTGTTATCTGGGAGGTCTAGAAACTGTCACCTTTAATTCGCTTCTAGTCTGTTACTTAGGTCTAAGTGGTTTAAAATGGAAGAGATGGGAGAGGCAAGTATATGCTCATGGGTACAAACACATCTTTTTGTGGTTTATCTGTCAAAGGACAGAGGACAGATTCCCACACAGACATCAAGAATGTCATCTGGCAATGTGACCTATGAAGGCTTTGGCTGTGGTTGTGCAGTCTCAGGAAGGAAGAGGGTAAGAAGTTCACAAATTGACCTGTAACCAGAGTCAATTTGCCACGTGCTTTGTGATTTTTATAATTTATAAGTAAGTCGTGTTGCTTTTCCCTCTCTCTCTTTTTTAAATTTGTTTTTGTTGGGTATGTGGGTGTATACACACTTGCACTTGTGTATAAACATACATGAGTTCCTTTGAGCACACGTGTGTAGACCAGGTGACAACCTTAGGTATCATTCCTCAGGCACCTTCTACCCTTTCTTTTGAGACAGGGTCCCTCACTGTTCTGTAACTCATTGAGTAGGCTTGGCTGGAGGCCCATCCAGGCCACACTCCCCTAGTCCCATGTAGGGATTTCAAGCATGCATCCTTGCTTGCCTTTTAAAGATGTGGGTTCTGAGGCTCAAACATGGGTCCTCATGCTTGCAAGGCAAGCAAGCACCTTACCAGTATCTTTCTAGTCCCCCCCCCTTTTTGAAATAACAGAAGCTATAACTGTGCATTCAGTTGTGGCCTATCCCACAATGCCCTTCAAAATTTGCTGGCATTTATACTTCTGGCTCAATTTTACACAGAAAGTTCAATCAATGATGAACTCTAGTTTGCTATCTAGAATTTGACAAATTGGTCCTAGACTACTCAGGTTTGATTTAAAAAAAAGAAGAAAATGCACTCAGCAGCCTTGACTGAGAAATTGTTAGCCATAAGTGTGAAAACCTGGAACTCTGTGGTAAAATCCCAAATCTGTTCTTAACCTGCTTAGATTACCACCCACAGTAAGTCCTCACTTTTAAGGGGACATGTTTTGCCTAAGTGGTAAATTCAACCATGAATAAAATCTAACCAGCCCCTAGTATTTGACATTTAGATTTGAGACCAGAGGGAGGAGGAGCTTCAGTATATGTCTGTGCTATGTACGGGTGGTACTTAGGATATCATGTAGGGTGGAATTTGAGGATACAGATTTTATCTTGGTGGTCTTCGGGCCACAGTCTGAGGGTATAGGGTTTGATGTCCTTCTGCATCTTGGGAAGCAGTCACCTGTCTCCTAGTTCTTTGGGATCGTCTGCTAGAGTGAGTGACATCACAGTGACCAGAAACCACCTCCCCTTTGTCTGGAGGAGTTATGATGTCATTCCCTCTGGCAGCGATGCAGGATGTTGGCAGCTGGGATTCCTCAGGGTCCTCCTGAAGTGATAATTGCCTTAGATTTTGTTATAATTATCTTGTTAAATCGCAGCCATATACTTTTTTTTTCTTTTGGATTTTTTCCCTTTGCAATCCATTTAAACAATCTGGAAGATTAAATAAAATCACATACCCTAAACCAAAACAAGAATACAAGAATTTGCACACACACACGCGCACACACACACACACACACACACCATTGCTTCTTTAAAATACTGTAAGACTAATTTTTTTTAATGAAAAGAGCGCAGATACGGCATAATTAGATTGCTTCCATTAAAAAGCCATCATTTCAATATCCTCATATAAATATCTGCATCCCGTTGCATATTTTAAGCAATTGCATAATAAGCCCCCAAGTGAAAAACAGAGCAAAACTCATTTCCTGACCACAAAAGGAGAAAGGAGTCACTGTGTGCTCTGAGTCCCAAGGAGAACTGGATTGGATTCCTCCCACACAGCCTGGAGGGAGATAGAGTTCATTGCTCCAGGGGAGAGAATTATGACAACACTTAACCGCTGTGACCCATGCTGCTCTGTGCCTTTCCCTGCCTTTGGCTATCAATAGTGCAGCAGAGAGAGGCCCGACTCTCTTTGTTTGGCCCCGGGGTACCCCTGGAGTGTGGGAAAAGCTGTCCTGGGTATCAGTATCAACAGGTGACTGAATGCTGGGTGGTTCAGGCATCCTGGCCACAGATGAGTGATGTACTATTTCAGCCTTCTGAGTTTTGTAGTCCTGCTGGAAGTTGGTCGACCCTGGAGAAGAGGAGGGAGCTGGTATGGGCATGGCCTAGGAGCCCCACAGTGTAGACTTGCTTTGGAGTCATTGCCCAGTCACTTGGACTTCACCTTAGTGTCCTTAACTGCCAGTTTCATAGGATACCCGAAGGGGTTAAATGCAATCCTGTTTCAGAAGCATAGCATGTGTCCAGAACTAGATCCATAGCACTGTAGTAGAGGACCCCCTAGATAGTGAAGGTCACCCTCTTTTTGTCCCCTTTGCTGACAAGGATGGAAGGACTGACCCCAGCATGAGATCTTGTTTGCTCAAGAAAACAAGGTTGGACCATGTCCAGTGTCTGCCCAGATACTCGGTACTTGGCCAGCAAGATCCTATGCTAGAGGTACGCTGCAGCTGGCTTACATTGCTGGCTGGGGATCCCTGGTAGCATCCTCCCACAGGCAAAGGTTCCTCGTACAGTCAGCATCTGCCCAGGAGCACTGCTGGGCCAGCAGCAAGCTCCATTTTCTGTATCCCAAGCTTGCCTGGTCTTAGGGAAAAGCTTCCAATGGACATCTTTTAACTTATAACTCTCAGGTCATATTCTATCACTGAGGAAAGTCAGAGCAGGAACCTTAAGGCAGGAACTGAAGCAGAGGCCATGGAGGAAAGTGGCTTACTGACTTGCTATGCACAGCTTGCCCAGCTTGTTTTTTTAATACAATCCAGAACCTTCTGCCCATGGTGGAGGGCTTCACCCACAGTGGACTCTCACATCAATCATTAATCAAGAAAATGCCCGAGAGACTTGCCTGCAAGCCAATCTTTTTGGGATAACTCTTCAAATAAGAGTCACTTTTCTCAGACGATCCTGTCTAGTGTCAAGTTAGCAAAAAAAAAAACAAAAAACCTAACCAGCATTTAGTTAGTTTTTTTTTCAGAAAACCAAAAGAAAAAGAAAAAGAGAAAACAATTCAGTAATATTGATTACTTCAGACAAGGTCCCTGGCTGGGTGGCTGGGATAAGGCTGGGAAGAAAACTTCTCCTTGGTCATTCTTTTGAACCTGATGTTTTTATTGGGTACCAAGATGCCAATGTATTAGCTAAGCAAAAATCACCAAATAAACACACACAAAGTCATGTGCAAATATTCATATACACATTGACATAATAGTGGATATCTTTTATTTGTGCTTACATAGCACCTTGCTTTTTCTACTTCAAAAAAACTTATTTGTTTTATGTGTATGAGTATTTTGGTTGCATGTATGTCCATGTACCATGTGTATTCTCGGCACCCACAAAGGTCAGATAAGGGCGTCTAATGCTCTGGAACTAGAGTTATTAATGTTTGTGAACCGCTTTGTGGGTGCTGGCAACCTTACCCAGGTCCTCTGCAAGAACAGCGAGGGTCCTTAATTGCTGAGCTGTCTCTCCAGACCTTGATTTTCTGCTGGGGTATTTATACTCACTTCCAGTATTAGCTTTAAGACTCTTCCTGACCAAGCACAGCACATACACTTTGAAGGTAGGCATATGACCTAGATCTACCAATTGGAGAGCACAGGACACAAGCCAGACCAATACCAGCTGACTTGGCAACTGATTTTTCTAGCTATGGGGAAAAATGTCACTTCCTGGCGTTCGGTGTGACTGAGATGTTGTGGAATATTTTGAGTGCATTCTGATGCTTGTAAGACTGAAAATTAAGTTTGCTTTGAATCAGAAGCGGAGATAGCTACTAGCTGGCCAAAATTAGCCATAGAGATTTTGGAGGACAGAGAACAAATAGAGAGACAAAGAAAGTAGTAATGCGGGGCTTTGAGAGAGTCTTGGCCATTTTTGATCAAGGGGTGAGAGAGAAAAAGAGTGGGAGAGAAACAGAGAGAGGTCGCTGATTGCTTCAATGCTGCTTCTTTGATCACTCAGGTTCTTTCCTTGATATCTGATTCCTGAGTTTTTATTGATAAAGAAAAATTACATAAATGCTTCACTGAGGCATAGCCTAGACAAGCCAGCCACAGTCTTTGTTGGGAGGGAAGGGAGAGAGATGCTGTCTTGAAATAAAGCTAATTAATACTGAAGAAAACAGTGACATACAGGGGAGGAAAGAGGAGGAGAAAGAGACCATTAAAGATAGAGAAAGAAATAAGAGGGAGGGTGGGTGAGGCTTTATTCTTTGAGTTGGTGCTTTGCATCCTGTGGTGTCTGAAATGGAAGCATCATTACCATGTTTTGTATGCTACCATCCATTTGAGCTGGGGTTCTTTCCTTTACAACTAAGGAAGTCCTAGCTGCATGCATGTTTGCACAAAGCTGAGTTGAGATGAAAGGAAATCTGCAGAACAGCTAGGGACAGGAAGAACAGCAGAGAGTCTCCTATGAACTCTGAAAGTCCCACTAGGTCCTTGAGGCTGTGGGAACGGACTACATTCAAACCTCCTGCCTCCTTCCTGATCTGGCTAACACTGGCTCCTTTTTCTTTTGAGCTATTTGGTTCAGTTTGAGAAAACTTGTCCATTGACCAAGTCATTGTATGGCCCCTTTTCTTCAGTCCTTTGGCTACCATTTCTGTTATCTGACACAATGCTTGACTTTAGGTTATTGAGATCATACTGTTTTCGAGAAGATAATGGAGCAGAAATGAGAAGATGTAGACCAAGCCTCTCTTGGCCATGTGGCCTTGGACAAGTCTTTTACTCCGCCTTCAATTTGAACTTCACTTTTCTCCTCCTAAAAAGAGGACCTGTTGTGTCTTCCCTGGACAATAAGAACATAGGCAATATTTATCTTCTTTTCCTGTTTCTACCTAGCCTCCCTCCCCTTTCTCCTTTGGTATTTCTGGCCTCTGGCTTTCAAAAATAGAGAATGGAGTTCATCACATTCCTCAGATATGTCTTATCACCATGTTTAACAATCTAGGCTTAGGATGGACTCTTCTGGTGTGGTTTGCTTTCTTAAGTTTTTTCTACATCACCTATCCCCACTCCATTCCACTCTCCCCATCCTATCCATAGGTCCATCATCCAGTCTAACATGCATCTTTAGAAGATATATAGTGGTTTTGTGGCATACATGTGATTTTCATTTATAAGAATGGTAATTTAATATTAAGCTATAAATCTCCTTCATCTTTCACTCATCATGTTGTCTTCATGATCTGTCATGTGCTGTCTGTAAATCTGCTCTATTGCTTCTGGCAGCTACATGGAATTCCACCATATGAATGGCTGAGGTAAAGAGTAAGGGGCTTTCTGGGTCATAGGATTTTCACAGACTACATTCCTAAGCATCACCAGACAATCTTGCAGGCTGAAAGTATCCTTTTGCATTCCCACCAGCAGTACACAAGAGTCTATGGGTCCATCATCTACAGCACTTGGCTTTATCTGTCTTTGATGATGCTGCCAATATTGTCATTTGAGGACCTGCTGCTTCTATGTGTTTTCCGGTACCTTGTTGGCCTTGCTAACCTCTTTATCTTCTTGTTAGTCACTAAAAGGGCTTCCATGTAGAACCTTCTTGCATGAATGACTGGACATTCTTTGTTACCAGATTTTCCTTGTGAGTTATAAAACCATCTGAGTACCATGTTCATTTGGACAAAATTGAATACATGAATATGGGCAGTAGTTAATAAAGACCATACATGACAGTGATTTATGACAATATGTAATTTGGCTATTTGTTTATTTTCCCCTTTAAGGTCTGGTTCATTTCTTATTTTTATCTTTTTAAAGATTTACTTATTTATTATGTATATAGTTGTCTGACTGCATGGATGCTTGCAATGAAGGTAAAAAAAAAAAAGTGTTGGAATGCACTGTAGATGGTTGTGAACCTCTATGTAGTTGCTGGGAATTGAACTCAGGATCTCTGGAAGAGCAGGTAGTGCTCTTAACCTCTGAGCCATCTTTCTAGCCCCTATTTCTTATTTTTCAAAATGTAAGAACATTAAGCAGTATTATATTAGAAATGAGTCCCTCTCAAAAAATATACTTTAGGGACTGGAGAATAGCTCAGAGTTTAAAAGCACTGGCTGCTCTTCCAGAGGACCTGAGTTCAATTCCCAGCAACCACATAGTAGTGAACAATTATCTCTTACTCCAAGATCTGACATCCTTACACAGACATACATACAGGCAACATCAATATACATAAAATAAAAATAAGTATCTTTTTAAAAAGAAGAAAACGTTTACTTTGTTTTAAAAAGTATTTTTTTTTCTTCCTTCTGTTGTCTGGTTTGTTTGCTTTCTTTCCAGAAGTTGGGAGAGAGAAAAAAGAGTGAAATATGAAAGATGATGAGATTAAAGAATTGAAAAAAAACACTTAAATAATGTCGGATGGAGAGCCAGCAGGATGGCGCATTGGGTTAAGGTATTTGCTGCCAATCATGATGAGCTGAACTGAACTCCCAAGCTTTGCATGATGGAAGATGAGAATTGTCTCCTGCATACCATCCTGTGACTACCACACATGCATGCTCCCCCTGCCTGCCCCACATACACACACAAACAAAATAAATAAAATGTAATACAAATTTTAAGGGGTGGGAGACAGGGCTCAGTAGTTAAGAGTCACACTACTTTTGCAGAGGATCTGACTTTGTTTCTCATAGAGGCACCCATACCAGGTGGGTGGTTCATAGCCAGCTGTAACTCCAGCTCCAGGAGATCCAATACCTCTGGCATCCAAGGGCACCTGTGCTCACACGCACATACCCACATACAGATGCAAGATTAATCAATAAAAATAAATCTCTCAAAATTGGAAAAAGAGTGTAAAAAGGTAAAGTGATGATTGTTATAGACAGAGAGAAAGAGATGAAATGAGGAGGAAGAGGAGGAAGAGGAGGAAACGAGAAATCCAGAAAAAGAAAGTGAAATTCAAGTGGTCTCAATTTACTGATGACTAGACTTTTCACCATTATGATGATGAGACAGTGATGTGAATTCAGCATTGCACCCACTTTGAATGTTTAATGTAAGTCTCCTTTAAGACCAGTGATACACAATTTGCTCTTCTCTGGTGATGCTGGGCAGTGGCAGTGAGCACAGCAAGCATCCAGCCCTATAGTTACAGGGACTGTGTGACTAAGCTGGGATGTTCCGGAGGATGGATGCCTTTGTTATTTAGAGAACTTGCAATGCATATTTGGTTTGTCAGCTTATGATTCTGTAGAGGTCCCCAACCACACAGCTGGAGAAGGGAAACCTGGAGTGCGTCCTGACCCCGGTCTGAACTCCCCGGCGTTGAAATGTATGCTACCATCTATTTGGGCTTCTGTGCTTTGTAGATCTGATGCAGTGTCATATGGCCTGATAGCTGCTGAGGTACTTTTCACGGTGCCCTGACTCTACTCTTCCTGATCCTCCTGCCCCTCAACATCACTCTCAGCATGGGGTGACTCTCTAGTGGAGGGAAGGAACTTGTTTCCTGATCATACTGTAAGTTTCCTGACCTAGTCGCCCTGATCTCCCTGAGGCTGGTGCACAGATGTTTCACGGATGAAAGAAGAGATCTTTAGGGACCTTCTTCTCAGTGTATATTACAGTGGCAGGCTGCTGCCAAGCATTTGTCTCCCTCTTGGGGAGAGTTTTCACAAAATGGCTGGTTGGGAGTTCTGTTGGCTGAAGAACAAGGGCTGAGTTGTCTTCTTGTGACAACCTGGAGAGAAATCTGTAGCTTGGGTATAATGAGGGTTTCCAACCTCACGAATGACCCAGGCAAAGGAGAGCATGGCCCCCTATGAGGGAAGGACTGTCAATGACCTTTGAATGAAGTTTACTTTCTAGCAAACCCACCCTGTAGCAAAGCTGGATTTCAGTTAGGGCAATGAGAGTTGATGCTTGGGCAGCTTTATGGGGCAAGGGAGCAGCAGGAGGCCCGTGAGCCTGCAGTTAAGGGTGATGGCAATATTCTTGTCTTTCAACTTAAAAGCATACTGGGCTCTACTCTCTTCTGTGCATCCTAGAATGTGTTTGTAGTCCAACTCTTCTCTCCTTTTGCTTCCTGAACTTTAGATTGTTTTACCCAGGAGATACAATGATACCTGAATTAGTAGTCACTTGTCTACTGCTACAACAGAATACCCAAGGCTATATGATGAGGTTTACTTAGGTCACAATTTTGGATGTTGAAGGTCCAAGATTAGCATCCTGTTTGTTCAGCTAGTTAGTAAAAGCTTATGGGAGGCACATCATAGTGAGAATGCTTCTGTGAGGAACAAATAATATGGTAAGACAGGAAACCGAGGAAAGAGACCACACAGTGAGACAGGAATCAAGAAAACAAGTAGGAATCACATTCACTTAAAAATATTTTTAGGTGAAAATAATATTTTATTTTGGGTGTGTGAGTGTTTTTTCTGCTTGTATCTACCTGTATTACATGCATGCTTGGTGAGAATAGGGCATCTTATTCCCCTGCACTGCAGTTACAGATGGATGGGAACCACTACCATGTGGATACTGGGAACCAAATTTGAGTCCTCTGTAAGAACAGTTAAGTCCTCTTAACTGTTGAGCCCTCTCTCCAGCTACTCTTCATGTTTTGGAAACAACTGTCTCTTCTAGGAACTAATGGGACCCAACAAGGGCTATGTTAATCTCTTTAGAGGTAGTACCTCCATGACCTACTCATCCATCTCCTACTGATTTTAGCCTGGAAAGGTCTGCTACATTTTACCATTGTCACCAAATGGACCTAACTTCCAGAACATCAACCCTTGTGAGATAAACCACAACCAAACCAAAGTGCTGCCTCAGGGACAGGTTTTGTGTGTTGGAGGGCCTGGAGGAAGGATCCTGCCAGGAGTGGTGTTCTACAGGGAGTGTTTCCTCTGTGTCTACATCAGTCAGTAGGTGCTGAGGAGGCCTTGCTCTGGCCTCAGTGAGCAGGCAGGGGTACACATCATTTCAGATGTTCTTTCAGTCTCCTAAGACCTGTCATCCAGGAGTTAATGCCTCCAGAGGGTCACAGTAAAATAGAAGGCAAGTTGGATACTATAGTGTCATTTTCAGAATACTCCAGAGGAAAAACTGGGGGGTGTTGTATGGATGGATGGGGAATCCTGCCTGCAGTAGATCTGTGGCTGTGGCGTGCTCCCAAAGGGAAGTCTGGACAGGAGGCAAAGGAAAGCAGCGTGACAGGAAGGGTCAGAGTATGTCCTGACTACTCTGTCATATGGTGTGTGTGTCATATGGTAGCAATCAAGAGTCGAAGACCCAAACCTACTGCGGTGGATGGGTTGCAAATGTGGCTTTGGAAAACTTTCCATTCATTAAGCCTTGTTGTAAAGTGATCTTGTACATCCTTAGATCAAGAGGGGACTCTAAGCTGGGTACAAGTTGCAGAGTTGCGGAGCACCTTGCCTAGCAGGTGCAAGGCCTGCCACTAGCAATGCAAAGAAAAAACATCAAGACATACGCACACACACATAGCCTGCATGCCAACACATACACAGTTTACATGCCAACACACACAGTCTATATGCCAACACACATACACACATACATGCACACATACACATACGCAGCCTACATGCCAACACATACACATATGTATGGAGAGCCTTCATGCCAACACACACACACACACACACAGAATATATGCCAACATACACACACATCTACACAGCCTGTATGTCAACCTCTGCACACAGCTTGTATACTAATAACAAAAAAGAGTAGTTTCCTTCCTCCTTCAGTCCAGATGGGCTTGAGATTGGCTTCAACTAACAGGATGTAATAGAAATGAACTCATGCAACTTTGAGAACTGACCTATTAGGTGTAGCAGCTCGAATGTCATTCTCTATGGGACTCCTGACACAATTGAGCTGTGAAGAGTCCAGTCTAGGCAAGCATAAGATGAAAAGCTGTGCAGAGAACTCCAGCACCCCAATCAAGAGTCATGACAAGTTCCAGACATGTGAATGAAGTCTTTTGGGAGTGGATCTGTCAAGTGTCTGAAGGTGCAGGATGGAGGTCGGGCAAGGTCAGAAGTAGAGCTGTGATATAGGCAGCATGATCAGCAATACAGGGTTGCTGTTTAAAGCTAGATGCCACAGCAGCACCTCCTTAAACTTCAGAAAGTGGCTAACATCTATTACTCATCTCCCCCATTATACCTGATTTTCATTAGGGGATTGTCCGTTCTCCATTCCAAAGGTTCTTTTTGCTGGGCATGGTGACACATGTCTTTAATCCCAGAACTTGGGAGGCAGAGGCCAGCCTGGTCTTGGTGAGTTCCAGAACAGCCAGGACTGTGTAGAGAAACCCTATGTCAAAAAAGTTTAAAAATTTAAATGACGATGTGTGTGTGTTTATGCACATGTACGTGTGTATACTTGCCCACTGGCCAGAAGGCAGCTCACAGACTGGGTTTTCTTCTACCATCATGTGGGTCCTGGAGACTGAACTTGGGTCATCAGGCTTGCTAGTTGGTGTTTTTATCCACTAAGTCATCTTAACAACCTTTTCAAAGTATTTTTATTAGCATATACTCTTTCTATATCTTAATGTATTTAATTGTGGCACTTTATGCATGAAATGTAGTGTGATTGCGCATTCCTGTCCCTCTTTCTGTCCTCCTCCTACTGATTCTCTTCCTGGCCCCAGTCATTTCTTCTTCTCCTCTTCCTCTTTTTCTTTACCCAAGTTGTCTCATTGGCGTGGACAGCCACTGTGATGGCACACTACTTCTCTTCTAGCCAGTGTCCCTGGGCATTCCCTTCCCCCACACCGGCTGACATCAGCCAATTCAGGAGTGCCCAATACTCAACCTCCAGAGACTCTTACAAATGCTGTGAGAAATGTATCTCCTTTGGCATTTTAGACTTACGTAAGACCATCAAATCCATAGATCCCCAAGTCTAGGCAGAAGGATGGAGCAGCAGCTACCCAACTCTGAAAACAGCGTTTGAGCTTTTAGAAGCAGGAAATTGCAATTCAAGGACATTTGAGATGAGCACCTATCTCCCAGCTAATAAACATCATAGCCACACCCTGGTTCCTGGAACTATTCTCACTGTGTGCAGAAGCCCCTGCATACACCCTCCCTCTTCCCTCCCTTCTTTCCTCATCTCCTCTCTCCCTCCCTCCCCACCTGTCTGTGATACTCAAGGTAGCTTGCATTTTTTTTATTCCCACTTCTTATTCCAGGATTGTGGAATTAAGCCAGTTTGAAGTTACAGACCCTCCTAACAGAGCACAAGGTATATTTCCCAGTGCCAATTTATGCTGCTGTTTGGCTGAACTGTATGGTTTGCTTTGGCCAATAGGAAATCAGTAGACATGGGACATTATGGGGTCTGAAGAGATGGTTTAGTGGTTAACAGCACTGGTTGCTCTTGTAGAACCCAGGTTTGGTTCCCACATGGAGGCTCATAACTGCCTGTAAGTCTAGTTACAGGAGATCTGATGCCTTCTTGATATCCATGGGCATTAGGAATTCACACACACACACACACACACACACACACTCACGCAAAACATACATACACATAAAATAAGTAAATCTTTAAAAAAAACTGAATAAATATGCTTGTGCAATTTGCAGTGGTATCCAGCTGGCCTGGTGGGAGAATAGTACCTGCTGGGGATCAGCTGCTCATCCAGGAAGAAAGGGTATGTGAATCAGCATTGAAACCAACCTGTTCCCAGAGCCAGGTTTGTCTGGAGAAAAAGAAATGCCTGTTACTGTGAGCCTTGGAGCCTTGAGACTTGTTTGCTACATGGCCGAATGAGTAGAAACCTGTCTGACACAAGGCATGAGCCAGGACACTTGAGAGCAGTAAGCAGATCCCTGCCTGTCCTTTTTAGTCCTCCAGCTCTCTGTGGCCCTCAGTGAGTTCTTTTCTAGCCTAAATTACCATGCCCATGAAAAAAATACCGAGATTGTCTAGCATGCACATTTGATACCAAACATAAAACTTGAGCAAGTTACTTAACCTTTCTAATATAAGTTCCTTATTAACAAACAAATAGCTTTAATTCATAGGATTGTAGTAAAAGTAATAACTGGGGTAAGAATAGTAACAGCATGCATTACTATTACTCTTTTGTTATAATATATATTAAGTATATGTATATATTACGATGCACCAAGTATATCACACATATGAACTCCATTAGCTCTGGCAAACACACTATGAAAGAAAGATCTTTTTAATTTTTATTATTTATTTTTATTTTATGTGCATGAATGTTTGCTTGTGTGATACAAATAGGTACCAGGTGTGTGGAATGCCTGTGGAAGCCAGAAGAGGACGTGGGTGTCCTGGATCTGGAGTGATGTATGTCTGTGAACCACTGTGTCGATGTTGGGAAACAAATTCCTGTCCTTTGAAAGCACAGCCAGTGCTCTTACCTGTAGAGCCCACTCTCCAGCCCCTGAAGTAGATAGCTTATTATTAATATCATGTAGTTCCAGGAGACAGAGGTACAGAGAGGGTGAAGAAGTTAACCCAAGTCCTACAGAGGTGAACAGCAGAATTTAGAAGGAGACTTGGGCCATGAAGCAGCTTCTGAGTCTATTCTCATATCCCATATGTAAAAGTATCTCACCTCCTAGTAATAGATTTATCAGAAACAAGATGTGCATGCTGGTCACCAAAGGCTATTTTCAAATATCCCAATGTAATATCACAAAGGTTTAATCAAGTCATATCTGCGTGATGAAAAACATGGGTTTGAAAAATGGTGCCTGTGATGTATCCGGCTGTCGTAATGATGGAGCTGAAGCTGCTGTGCAGCCGATCTGATTGTCTCCAGAAATCATCACTCATTAAGGCATTGGGAGAAAAATGAATCGACCCCAGAGGCCACATGGAGAAGCAGCTCCTGGATGAGCTGCTGGAGGACAGAGCAGGCAGCTGGGGAAGCCAAAGAGAATTATATTTAACATGAAACACAAACACCGTCTAAAAGGCGGATGGCGCAGGAAAATAGAAATGTGATCATTTTCTGGTGACTCAGAAATCCAGTGGACTTAGCAGCCATATCCACAGACTTTTAACTCCACAGCATTGAAAGAGGGCTCTTCATTAAAGCAAGCTGAGAGCCTGGGGAACTGGCGGTGATGGCGTAGCTGAGGTGGGCTGGGAATCTAGAGGTGGTAAGCATGTCCAGGCATTGTCATAGCATTTGTTTCAGCAAAGATTACTGTGAGGCCAAGTTCAGGGCACCCCAGGGCCTAGCCATGAACATCTAACAAGTCGCTGGGCTGATACCATCTAAGTCACAAATCCCAATTGTAACTGGCCTTCTTGTGAGGAATCCTCATTTTTCCAGCAGTGGAATCGTGATATGGGCATTAGGCAGGAAGCAGGTGAAGCCCCTCGACTTTGAATAGCTGCAGAAATGCTCAGGTAAAGAGAAACCAGACCCTGCCCAAGGTCACCCAGCTGCAGCACGAATTGGCAAATGGGGTATTTGGTCCTTGGCCCATATTTCTAGGGGTGGCAGGTCCTGATGTTGAGCCAGGCCTAGAGAAATGCCTTTTTAAAGTACAGGCTCTGTTCCAGGCTATTGGTTGCCACCTCTGGGCTGGTACTTTGTCTCTGTCGGTGTTTTACAAAGGCCTGCATCTCTAGAGAGCTGCCTTCCATGCACGTTATAAACAGCTTCCTCTTCACCATGGAATCCAGGCCTTGGCAGGGAATCTGATCGTCTCTTTCTCCTCACCCACCCACTGAAACGCAGTTCCTAAACCTCTCTCTCTCCCATCGAAGCAGCAGAGACTTGAGATTTGACAAGTTTAGTTATAAGTCATCAAATGTGAATGGAGATGTGCAGCGGATTGGTTTCCATCACGCACAGTACCAGGGTCATAGCTCTCCTTAGATACAGCAGCATCATTTTGCCCCTCCCTGGCATTGTTGTTTCCCCAGCCAGCATAGAGTCGTCTTTATTTGTTTGGTTTAGGATTGCACTCAGGCTACTGGAGCTACCTTGGCCTACTCAGAGAGCCCAAAGCGTCTTCTAGTATCTATCACCTCTCTTCCCCCAGTCCTCAGTCCAGTCACCAGGGACTGGCTTCGGAAAGAGGCCTGCTTGCTTGTTATAAACTCATCTTTCTGGGTTTGCCAAAAGTTCGCTTTGAGGGATTGCTACTGGAAATAACATCTTACTCTGCACTCTCATCTTCTATGTCTGGCTTGTCCAGCTCAGTTTCCAAGTCTAAGGAGAATCATGTCCAGAATAATCACTGCTCTGGGCTCTGGGGACATATCACTGGCCTTTTTGGCTGGTGACAGACTGCAAGGTGAAAAACGGTGATGAGAAGAAGAAAAAACAGTGTGTGTGTGTGTGTGTGTGTGTGTATACACACATGTATGCACATATATACACATGGAAGCTAGAAATCATCAAACACATCAGACGTCTTCCTCAATCTCTCTTCACTTTATCTTCCAGTTAATTTATTGTTTATTTTCTCTCTGTGTCTATATGCATGCCACAGTTGGCATGTGGACGTCTGGGGTCTTCTTCCAGAGTGAGTGCTGAGCCATCTTGCTGGTCCCTCCACCGTATTTCTTTGAGGCAGAGTTTCTCAGAAAACCTACCATTTGATGATTGCTTATACCACCAGTTGGTCAACAAGTTCCAGGGTACCTCCTGCCTCCACCTCCCCAGCACCAGGACTACAGGTGACACCATATTTGGTTGATAAGGGTACCAAACTCAAGGCCTTGTGTATACTAAAGAAGTACTTTATGAAGTAAGCCACAGTCCAGATTTTCATATGGTAATTTTAAGTTCTATGTCTCTCATTCTTAGATGTTTCCCATTTCTGTGCACATTGCACAGTGACTACAATATGAATAAGTAGCACTATATTTATATACACAAGTTAAGTAAGGAACACAATTATGGTGCCACTCCTTTTTTTTGTTTTTCTTTTCGTTTTGTTTTGTTTCGAGACACGGTTTCTGTGTGTAGTCCTGGCTGTCCTGGAACTCACTCTGTAGACCAGGCTGGTCTCGAACTCACAGAGATACACCTGCCTCTTCGTCTGTGGAGTGCTGGAATTAAAAGCATGTGTCATCACTGCCTGGTTGCTAATATGTTTTTGCTAATAGGGAAGTAAAATTAAAAAAAAAGTTAGGACAGGGCTGGGCAGAGTACTTGCTCAGCATGTACCAGGGACAAGGGTTCCAATTCTAGGATCAAAAAAAAAAAATTGGGACAATAGGAGGTGGCCATACCTGATGGTAGACTTTAAGCATATCTATCCTTAGTGGAACTGGAGACCTCCCCCACCATGCTGCCATGTTCCAGCCTTAGAATGTATTGAAGATTATAATTAGGTCACCCCCAAGGTCTTTTCCATTCAGAACAAGCCCTACCTCTCTAGTTTTCCTGCTAGCTTTATCTTTCTGCCCCTTCATCATTTCTGTTGCTGTTCTTTGGACCTTGTCCAAGTTCCACAGGCCTGGCATTAATTGTAAGGCCCAATATTCCTATAATTGCAGGGTAAGTACTTTTGTGCAGAACACAAGCCTGACCTCCTTTGTTATTTAGTTTGAGCTGGATTCTCCGTGGACAGAGGGAGAGGCATGAAATGAGTAAATATTTAATTCAGGCGAAGCGTGCGGCTTCAAAACGTTTTCCCATTTGCTCGGCGCCGGCCCACATGCTCCAGCTGCTTCTGTGGGGCTTTGGGTTGTGCCCTGTGATGAAGGGCTGGCCTGCCCCCAGGAACTCCAAGCTCCTCTCAGCAAACGCCTCAAAAAAGGGTTCAGAGCGCTGGAGCCAATGGGAGCCCAGGAAATGACTGCACAGCAAATTGAAACCAATGAACAGAAATAAGTGACTCGGCATTTGCAGGTACTCTTCCCAGCCGCATTAGCTACGCAGTCACTGCAGCTCCTGAACATTCCACTTGTCTCCTTTGCTGCAGCTGCTGTCACTGAAGATCTGGGGACAGAAGGCTCCCTTCCTAGAGAGTGAGGGCAGCTGGTAGAGCCTCACAAAGCAGGTGAAACTATTCAGATCCTGCAGGCAGGAGCCAGGTAAGGGAAGCCACAGGGCATCACAGAGGTGAGAAAAGGCCAGAAGATACTGTTGGACAATGGGTGTTTAGGTAGGCCTTCTTTGCTCTCTATCTGCTATACCTCAGGTGGTCATTATCATCTGGACCTGCTGATGCAGGGCCTTTGTAGCCACCCTGTCTTCTTAGAGACCAATGGTTTCAGTCAAAGAGTTAGTAGTTGCCTGAGGCTCCAATGACCTCTGGCATTGTGGAACAGAAAAGCTGTTTGCAGAAGCCATTCAGCTCACCTGGCTTTTGGTTGCACTGTGCCTGCCCCCATAAAAATATAAGTTAACAGGATTGAAGAATGGCATATAACCAAAGGTATGAAGAGTGCTGCAATTTAAAACCTGCATTAAAATTTCATTCTGCAGCAAGTCCTAGGTGTCATAGAACTTGTTTTTAAACATATTCTGTTAGTTGCTAGTTAACTGAGGAAGCCCTGAAATACTATGAATCGACAGCAGTGATGTTTCAGGCATTTGAACAATATCAATACAGACAACAATTTAAGGACTTTAGATGAAGTCTTTGCACAATGGAATCATCTCTAAGAAAAAAAAAATCCCTATTTTTCTGCTACAGGGTTATATGTCCACAAATTCTGTGAAATTAATATTTGCATACTTATCTTTCAGTCTGCCTACATGTCCATCCATCCATCTACCCACCCACCCATCTATTAATCCACCACTCATCCATCCACCCATGTAACATGGGCCAGGCACTATGCTAGACACACGAGATGCACAGAAGTATGAGATGGAACCCAAATTGCATGGACAACTTCAAATTATTTCTTAAATTTAAACCCAAGTCAATTGTCATTGCACATAAAAATTGCATCTTTAAACCCAACACAGTGCTGAGAACCCAAGTGGATGGGAGAAGACCTTTTTAGACAAGGAAAACCACTCATGTTCTCTGATTTCATCTCCTGTGTGTTTGTCTTTGGCCTAGAAATATTTGATGCTTTTTTCCCATGATTATGCCTTTTGTAGGCACAGGCTTTTCCATGGGAAAGTGAGGAGACCATCAAAAAAGCTAGGGACAAAAGGAAATTCTAAAATGTGAACATTTTAAAGAGTATAATGAATAGGGAGTGAGAATTCTTTTTTTTTTCCGTCTTTATTTTGTATTTATCAAAAAAAACACAGTAAAAAAGAATTTAAAATGTGGAAGAGTTAACAATAACTATACAGAGGATAAGAATGATAAGCATGGCTTATCAAGGGAAGAAATACAAATTGCTACACCTATATTTTCTTTGTGTTCATCTTTCCCTCTGAATTTTTTTTTTCATCCCTGTATATCCTTATTCAAGGTCTCTTCCCCCTCCCAACACATCTGGTCATTTT